>APFE031302783.1:7775-30107 GCA_000404065.3 Pinus taeda
AATTACAATAAGGATTTTAGGGATTGGGAATTTCCTTCATAAGTTATATCCCATAAACCTAACCCTTGAATCCTCCTTTTCATTTCCCTAGAAGACATTGTACTTTGCTTCGAAAGCAACCAAGCCTTATCATTCTAACTCTTCCAAGAAAGGGATTTTTTGGGTCACTCCACATCATTTTGATGACTTGTCCTTCATCAAGGACTCCATAATATGTCGGGTCTCCTCCCATTGGTGAAAGTACGTAAATAGAAGGGAGCCTTAGCTGAGGTGACAGTGGGCTAAGTCTCTGACAGTGGGCTAAGTCTCCATTTGTTGCCCTTGGCCTAGCATTTCCCCATTAGGAATCCCCTCTAGGTCCCCTACTAGTTTGAGCGGTAACATGGTGCTTAAATTTATTTTAGTTTTTGAAGAAAAAAATGCCCAAAATATCTCACTAATAGCATGGTTGCGTAGTTCTCATTGATACCTCTTCAATCCTATATTTTTCTTAGAAAAAATCCTCCCGGGTGAGAAGTAATGGCCAGTTGAAAATTAGTATTAATCGAGGCAAAAATTAAAAGGAAGCACTATAGGGCCAAACCCAAAATATTAATTTGTTAAACATCGTGCAAGTTTCTTGAAGATCCACCATTGGATAGGTAGATCAATGGCCACAAGCACATGTAGTTGTGCATTAGTTAACATAGCTAAAAACCATGCAAGTCTCAAATCAATCCACTATGTCCTCAAGAAATTAAGGTCATATGAAGGAAATGATGCTTGATGTTTAACCAGTCCAAGCAGACCAATAGGATTATAACACGTGGCAAGGTTATATTAGTAGATGATGTTAGCATGTCGACGAGGAACCTACGAGGCTGCCACTTGTCAAACAAAAATGGCAATTTCAGCTATCTAATGAGCGAGTTTTGGGTGACATGTGGCCCCCTCTAGGTATGCCATGTGGTTGTTGTGACATTGTCGATGGCATTCGCATTTTGACACAATGATTCTTGGGTCTAGGTCATATGGGCATGGTCTTATGGCTTATGGTAATGTTGGCTCCGAGTTTAAAAAGTCGATATTATGGTCGATTGGGACAACCATGTGACCATAACAAGTCATGCAACTACGAGTTGAATGCAATGGAGGAGCGGCAACACATATTCGATCAAACAATAAACGAGTTTTGATATGTTAACTATCTGTAAAAAGTTCGGTACAATGATCTGGTTTTGATTCTTCTCTATTCGTTGTGGAATTTAGGCTATGAATTCGTAATGGAGATCTGGTCATGTCAACTCGTTGGAAGGGTTTGAAGCCATTATAATTTTGCCGTGCATGTTTTGAATATGGAGTATAATCTCTTTCATGTGGAGGTCTTGTGACAATATTATGATTTGGTTTCATTACAACCCATCAACAAACTAGCAGAGATCTCATATATTGAGTGGAGCACGAAGTTTTGGCAGATGTAAGTTTCGGCAAGAGTTTAAATTTAGAAAGGGAGTTCATATGGAAATATTATATGGTGGAAGCATATAATAGAGGTCGAGTCTCATTATTGATCCAGTTATATTTGGTTATGGTTATGGTTAGATAGTTCATGGCTTGTTGCTAAAATTTTTTTAACATAGTCTGGGTTCTATACATTGAATTAATCACTCAATGCATGCAATCGATTGACACAAGAAATGATTGCACGATTCAATAATAGGGAATCCTGATTGGCTTAGACCTTGACACATAGACGCACCATAAGTTGAGGTAAGCATTTAACACAATATGAATCATGACCCCGCTCCAGGCACGTGGATACATGGCCTAACAGTACACAAGACTTGATACAAATACAATAATACCCAAATACAAACAAGCATAAGCACTCGATTGCATAATAAATAAAGTACCTTTTGATGAGAAGCCCACCTTCCAACATGTGCTCTTGGAAGATGAGTGAGGTAATACATGACTGATGTAGGTGCCTGGGTATAAGTTAAATGTTTCTCTATACATGCATCAACCTTTATAACATGATAAACACTTTATATAGAAAGGAGTGATGAAACTAGGGCTCACCTAGATCATGTGTACTGGAAGATCCACCTAAAGACCCTTGCATACATACCCAAGTCATAAATGACCAACATGGTGTCAAATTAATGTCACCAAAAGATAGTCAAATAGGAATGTAAGAGAGGACTATGTTGGAGACGGGTATTCAAAAGACAACGTGATCGACCACAAAGGGTCTAGATATACCACCTAGGTCAAACACTTCATAGAACTCATTCCTCGCTAAGAGGGAGCGTTGAATTTTTGGTAGCATCGAATGTGCTCTAAGACTCAAAATTTGAAGGGAGGTTTGGACACATGTATTCCAGAATACCTAGAAATCGTTTTGAGAAATTCCACCGAGAGACATTTTTGTTAAAATAATTAATTGTTTTTAATGGATGCCTAAGTCTAAACATAGGAAATTAAAATAATTAAAGGTTATTAATTAAACTGAGGGCGAAACTTCTAAAAGAAGAAGAAGATAGAGTCCAAATGATCTAAGCCATTAATTAGAATCTAATATGGGCCATTGGTTACTCAACTAGAGGATTATAAGAAGGACTTCGATGGGTATTTGGAAAACACATCGAAGAGAGATCAAGATATCGATTTTCTCAGAGAGGGCAGGGCAAAGGTTTCTAGAGAATCGATCAAGGTAATTTCTTACAGTAAGGGGCAGGGATAGTAGACCAGAGGAATTTTTCCAAATCCGGGTTGTGCAAGGCAGAGACGAGATTCAGTACAAGAAGTCATGGTGTGAGACCAGAAGGCCTCGAGATCAAATTTCCAATAAGTAGGAGGTCAGGAGAGGGATTGATGCAGAGCCCAGCCAAAGTGATGCAGTTCTGCATAGGGTTGATGCAGAAGCTGCGCAGAGGCAGCGTAGGCCAAGTCAGCAAGCCCCTGATCAGAATCGAATCTCCCAGAACAGTGTGAGATTTCTCTCACTAACCTTTTTGCCAATTTCTCTCTGTATCGGATAGGCAGTTGGGAATCCAACGAATTGTATCCAGAAAACTACTGCTTAATAATGCAAACCCTCAGATGCTGCAACGGTTTTCTCGCATTGGGTTTTTCTAGGGGACATTTGTCCAAAAATAACGATGTCATGTGTTGTGTATTTCTTTCTTGCTCAGTTTCTTGTTTCCACATTTAATTTAATTAGTGAAGGTTGTAGTGTATTAGTTTCAATATTTGTTGTAGGATGCAGTAAATAATCTGTTCAGTAATTAAACAAATAGAATATACTTAATCAGTTGCTGCAATAGAAATTTGGGTCTCCAAATTTTCACAACTCCAACTCTCTACGAAGGGAAAGAGAAACAAAAGTGATTCGAGAAAATAAGGGAGACAGTGACATTATTGAAGCATCATTGAAGACAAATGGTGGCAATGCCCATGCAAAGAAAGTAAGGTCATCAAAGGTGGAAGAGTTCTTGAAATACCTATGAATGTAGGAGGCAATAACGACAAAATGTATCTAACTATGGTGCAAGTGTTGTGAGGACTAGTGAAGCCCCAACAAATATGAGATCTAGAAAAACTAGCACAACAACAAATGCTACAGGAGGCAACACTAACATGGAACGGGAAAGGGGATGAGTTTTGAAGATGCTAGTGAGGTATCAATGAAGAAAGAAATCCTTAACACCAGTACATAGCTGGGGAATGAAAGACAAAATGAGAATGAGCCACTCAAGCTATCCCACTTCATTATTGGGCTGCAATGTAGACTACCCGTCCTACATTCTTGCTGGGAATGACACATATTCTCAATTGCTACTAATTCTTCTCAATGCCATGAATATCTTAAACACATAAGAATTATTTCCGCAAAGGTATGATAGAAACAATCCTAACTACCATGGAGAGAGAATATTGGCTAGTATATGAAAATAAATGTGAAGATGCAATATAAGAAAACAATACTTGCACTTACCTAAGAATTTTACATGCAATGCTAGAGCTATGACACCCTCCTCCCACCTTTACCCAAGCTAACCGGTCCACTGGGGTGAACATGTGATTAAGAATTACTATGATATGATTCAACACCCCAAGTATAGTCAGGGAAGTGGAAAGGGAAGTGGAATCCAAGTGTGGGACAATCCTCTGTCTCATGATCAAACAATGTACAATACAAGCATGACGGATGCGTCAGATTCGTACAATCACGGGCATAATGTCCCGGCCCCTCGCAATTGTAACATATCAGCTGTCCGCGACCTCTTCTAGGCCCTCCTCCACCTCGGCCTTGTCCGCGCCCCTGAATTACGGGTCGCGCCATTCTTGCGTTCTAGTCAAGGGGCCGTGTTTCGGCCTAAACTCTATAGGTGGGAGTCCTATCCATCATCAGCAAATAACTCCACCTTTTTAGGGTTAGGACTCAGGCCTCTGCCTAGGACTTCATGAGACTTCCAGAAATGATAAATAACACTAAGACGAGGCTACTAACACAAAAAAATGAACAAGGGCTTAATTAAGGCACTGATCCACCAAAAGGTGATCACCAAAAATCACATTCATTAACCTTCTTCTAGGTCCAGCTAAGTTGGGGCACATAGGGCATCAATTTACTGACAAGCTAGCCCTCCAAAAAGTTCAATCTCCTAAAGTCTCCTACGCTTCCTCAAGCTCTCCTCCAATTTTGAAGCCATTCTGTCAGTGGATTTGGGAGAAAAGCCAAGCTCTGGGATCAAACTTTGCATTAGCATCCTCAAGGATGGTACCTCATAGAATCAAACCAACACCTTCAGGTGAAAATTGTTTCTTTGATCCTCTCCCCACCTTGTCTAGGTTAAGAACATCATTGGTTGTTGTACTCATTCCCCCTATCCTAGATCGGGTCCACTTGGTCACGTGTGGCCCAATTCCTTTGAAAGACAATTCTTCAAAAACCATCCGGGGTACCAATTACAATAAGGATTTTAGGGATTGGGAATTTCCTTCATAAGTTATATCCCATAAACCTAACCCTTCAATCCTCCTTTTCATTTCCATAGAAGACATTGTACTTTGCTTCGAAACCAAGCAAGCCTTATCCTTCTAACTCTTCCAGGAAAGGGATTATTTGGGTCACTCCACATCATTTTGATGACTTATCCTTCATCAGGGACTCCATAATATATCGGGTCTCCTCCCATCGGTGAAAGTCCGTAAATAGAAGGGAGCCTTAGCTGAGGCGACAGTGGGCTAAGTCTCCATTTGTTGCCCTTGGCCTAGCATTTCCCCTTTAGGAATCCCCTCTAGGTTCCCTACTAGTTTGAGCAGTAACAAGGTGCTTAAATTTATTTTAGTTTTTGAAGAAAAAAATGCCCAAAATATCTCACTAATAGCATGGTTGCGTAGTTCTCATCGATACCTCTTCAATCCTATATTTTTCTTAGAAAAAATCCTCCCGGGTGAGAAGTTGATGTAAGCATTTAACACAATATGAATCATGACCACACTCCAGGCACGTGGATACATGGCCTAACAGTACACAAGACTTGATACAAATACAAGAATGCCCAAATACAAACAAGCATAAGCACCCGATTGCATAATAAATAAAGTACCTTTTGATGAGAAGCCCACCTTCCAACATGTCCTCTTGGAAGATGAGTGAGGTAATACATGACTGATGTAGGTGCCTGGGTATAAGTTAAATGTATCTCTATACATGCGGCAACCTTTATAACATGATAAACACTTTATATAGAAAGGAGTGATGAAACTAGGGCTCACCTAGATCATGTGTATTGTTAGATCCACCTAAAGACCCTTGCATACATACCCAAGTCATAAATGACCAACATGGTGTCAAATTAATGTCACCAAAAGATGGTCAAATAGGAATGTAAGAGAGGACTATGTTGAAGATGGGTATTCAAAAGACAACGTGATCGACCACAAAGGGTCTAGATATACCACCTAGGTCAAACAGTTCATAGAACTCATTCCTCGCTAAGAGGGAGCATTGATTTTTGGTAGCATTGAATGTGCTCTAAGACTCAAAACTTGAAGGGAGGCTTGGACACATGTATTCCAGAATACCTAGAAATCGTTTTGGGAAATTCCACCAAGAGACATTTTTGTTAAAATAATTAATTGTTTTTAATGGATGCCTAAGTCTAAACTTAGGAAATTAAAATAATTAAAGGGTATTAATCAAACTGAGGGCGAAACTTCTACAAGAAGAAGGAGATCGAGTCCAAATGATCTGAGCCATTGATTAGAATCTAATATGGGGCATGGATTACTCAACTGGAGGATTATAAGAAGGACTTCGATGGGTATTTGGAAAACACATCAAAGAGAGATCAAGATATCGATTTTCTCAGAGAGGGCAGCACAAAGGTTTCTAGAGAGTTGATCAAGGTGATTTCTTATAGTGAGGGGCATGGATAGTAGACTGAAGGAAGCTTTCCAGATCTGGGTTGTGCAAGGCAGGGACGAGATTTAGTGCAAGAAGTCAGGGAGTGAGACTAGAAGGCCTCGAGATCAAATTTCCAGTAAGTAGGAGGTCAAGATAGGGATTCACGCAGAGCCCAGCCAGAGTGATGCGGTTCTACGTAGGGTTGACACAGAAGCTGCGCAGAGGTAGCGTAGGCCCAGACGGCAAGCCCCTAATCAGAATCAAATCTCCCAGCACAGTGTGAGATTTCTGTCACTAACTTTTTTGCCAATTTCTCTCTGTATCAGATAGCCAATTGGGCATCCAACGAATTGTATCCAGAAAACTACTGCTTAATAATACAAACCCTCAGCTGCTGCAATGGTTTTCTTGCATTGGGTTTTTCTAGGGGACATTTGTCCAAAAATAACGGTGTCATGTGTTGTGTATTTCTTTCTTGCTCAATTTCTTGTTTCCGCATTTAATTTAATTAGTGAAGGTTGCAGTGTATTAGTTTCAATATTTGTTGTAGGATGCAGTAAATAATCTGTTTAGTAATTAAACAAATAGAAGATACTTAATCAGTTGTTGCAGTAGAAATTTGGGTCTCCAAATTTTCACAACTCCAACTCTCTACGAAGGTAAAGAGACAAACAAAAGCGATTGGAGAAAATAAGGGAGACAGTGACATTGTTGAAGCACCATTGAAGACAAATGGTGGCAATGCCCATGTAAAGAAAGTAAGGTCATCAAAGGTGGAAGAGTTCTTGAAATACCTATGAATGCAGGAGGCAATAACGACAAAATGTATCTAACTATGGTGCAAGTGTTGTGAGGACTAGTGAAGCCCCAACAAATATGAGATCTAGAAAAACTAGCACAACAACAAATGCTACAGGAGGCAAGACTAACATGGAACGGGAAAGGTGATGAGTTTTGATGATGCTAGTGAGGTATCAATGAAGAAAGAAATCCTTAACACCAGTACATAACTGGGGAAGGAAAGACAAAATGAGAATGAGTCACTCAAGCTATCCCACTTCATTATTGGGCTGCAACGTAGACTACCTATCCTACCTTCTTACTGGGAATGACACATATTCTCAATTGTTACTAATTCTTCTCAATGCCATGAATATCTTAAACACATAAGAATTATTTCTGTAAAGGTATGATAGAAACAATCCTAACTACCATGGAGAGAGAATATTGGCTAGTATATGAAAATAAATGTCAAGATGCAATATAAGAAAACAATACCTGCACTTACCAAGAGTTTTACATGCAATGCTAGAGCTATAACACCCTCCTCCCACCTTTACCCAAGATAACCGGTCCACTGGGGTAAACATGTGATTAAGAATTACTATGATATGATTCAACACCCCAAGTACAGTTAAGGAAGTGGAATCGACTAAGCGAAACCAAACTGACCTTCCTAAGGAGCTACAAAACCTCCAAGAGCCAACCAACCCCTCCAGGTGTTCAACCCCTAAGAGAACTTGATGTTTTGTTGAACTAGATCCCCAGTTGCTCCCATAGAAAGGTCTCCTTGCGACTGTGGCCTTTGTCAGGCAGTTCTATGCCAACGACCCTGGATTATGAGCCACTTTTTCAAGGCTAGGACTTAGGCCTTTGCCTAGGACTTCATGAAACTTGCAGAAATGATAAATAACATTGAGACAAGGCTAATAAAACAAAAAATTGAACAAGAGCTTGATTAAGGCACTGATCTACCAAAAGGTGATCACCAAAAATCACATTCTTTCACCTTCTTCTAGGTCCAGCTAAGTTGGGGCACCTAGGGCATCAATTTCCTATAGCCATCCAAAAAGTTCAATCTCCTAAGGTCTCCTGCATTGGTGTTTCCTCAAGCTCTCCAATTTTGAAGCCATTTTGTTGGTGGATTTGGGAGAAAAGCCAAGCCCTAGCTTTGGGATCAAACTTTGCATTAGCATCCTCAAGGATGGTACCTCATAGGATCAATCCAACACCTTCAAGTGAAAATTGTTTCTTTGATCCTCTCCGCACCTTGTCTAGGTTAAGAACATCATTGGTTGTTGTACTCATTCCCCCTATCCTAGACAGGGTCCACATGGTCCCGGGTGGCCCAATTCCTTTGAAAGACAATTCTTCAAGAACCATCTGGGATACCAATTACAAAAAGGATTTTAGGGATTGGGAATTTCCTTCATAAGTTATATCCCATAAACCTAACCCTTCAATCCTCCTTTCATTTCCCTGGAAGACATTGTACTTTGGTTAGAAAAGAAGCAAGCCTTATCCTTCTAACTCTTCCGGGAAAGGGATTATTTGGGTCACTCCACATCACTTTGGTGACTTATCCTTCATCAGGGACTCCATACTATATCGGGTCTCCTCCCATCGGTGAAATTTCGTAAATAGAAGGGAGCCTCAGCTGAGGTGACAGTGGGCTAAGTCTCCATTTGTTGCCATTGGCCTACAATTTCCCCTTTAGGAATCCCTTTTAGGTCCCCTACTAGTTTGAGCGGTAACAGGGTGCTTAAATTTATTTTAGTTTTTGAAGAAGAAAAAATGCCCAAAATATCTCACTAATAGCATGGTTAAGTAGTTCTAATCGATACCTCTTCAATCCTATATTTTTATTAGAAAAAATCCTCTCGGGTTAGAAGTTATGGACAGTTGAAAATTAGTATTAATTGGGGCAAAAATTAAAAGGAAAAACTATAGGGCCAAACCCAAAATATTAATTTGTTAAACATCGTGGAAGTTCCTTAAAGATCCACCATTGGATAGGCAGATCAATGGCCACAAGCACATGGAGTTGTGCATTAATTAATATAGTTAAAAACCATGCAAGTCTCAGATCAATCCACTGTGTCCTCAAAAAATTAATGGTCAGATGAAGCAAATGATTGGTCAAATGAAGGAAATGATGTTTGATGTTTAACCAGTCCAAGCAGACCAATAGGATTATGACATGTGGCTAGGTTATATTAGTAGACGATGTTAGCATGTCGATGAGGAGCCACCCGAGAATGCCACTTGTCAGACAAAAATGGCAATTTCAGCTATCTAATGAGCGTGTTTTGGGTGACATGTGGCCCCCTCTAGGTATGCCACGTGGTTGTTGTGACATTGTCAATGGCATTAGCATTTTAACACTCAATGATTCTTGGGTCTAGGTCATATGGGCATGGTCTTATGGCTTATGGAAATGTTGGCTCCGGGTTTAAAAAGTCGGTCTTATGGTCAATTGGGACAACCATGTGACCATAACAAGTCATGCGATTACGAGCTGAATGCAATGGAGCGATGACACATATTCGATCGAACAATGAATGAGTTTTGATGTGTTTACTATTTGTGAAAAGTTCGGTACAATGATCTGATGGTTTGGTTTTTAAATAAATGTAATACATGGCATGGTTTGGAGTGGTTTTGATTTTTTTCTATTCGTTGTGGAATTTTGGCTATGAATTCTTAACAGAGATCTGGTCATGTGAACTCGTTAGAAGGGTTTGAAGCCATTAAAATTTTGTTGAGCATGTTTCGAATATGGAGTGTAATCTCTTTAATTTGGAGGTCTTGTGACAATATTATGATTTGGTTTCATTACAACCCATCAACAAACTAGCAGAGATCTCATATATTGAGCGGAGCACAAAGTTTTGGCAGAGGTAAGTTTCGGCAAGAGTTTAAATTTAGAAAGGGAGTTCATATGGAAATATTATATGGTGGAAGCATATAATAGAGGTTGAGTCTTATTATTGATCTAGTTATATTTGGTTATGGTTATGTTTAGATAGTGTTGAAGTTTCTAAGTTTACTTAGTTAGAAACCCTTCATGCACTTTATCTGATTTATTCCTACCTACTTGTTATTTTTCCTTAACAAGTTATTTACAATGTAAATACTGAAAATAAACACTAGTGCATGCTCAACATATTACAAATCAGCAACTAAAAGAAACAAGAACAAACACACCATATGTCACCATAATTTTTGGACTAATGTCCTCGGAAATACCCAATGCGGGAAAACGGGTGCAATTATTTGAGGGTTTTCTTATTAAGCAATATCATAATACAATATGGGTGCCAAAACTGGCCTACCCAATAGAGAATTTCCTTAGCAGTAATACCCTTCAGTTTTTGACAAATCTACTGGCTGAAACCTCGAATAATCCTTCTGGTAGCTACTCAGCACCAATCTGCCCTAGAAACCCCAGCGTGTGCCCAATTTGGACTGCGTTAGCCTCTCTTGGCCTGCATCAGCCCCAAGAGGCCCTGTGTCAGCTCTTTAAGCCTTTGCGTCAGCTACGCTGGCCCCTCTGGTGCTCTGCACAACACTTAGCTGCCTTTGTGTGGCCCTGCGTGAGCACTAGCTACTGTCCTGCTATCCCAGTGTTGATTTGGGGTGGCATCGGATGTGCTCTAGCCACGAAATTTGGTGGAGAGGTTGGGGCACATGAGATCTCCAATACCGAGAAAGGGTCTGGGCAAATTCTAAAGGAATCAGGAGATATTAAAATAATTAATATTTTTAATGGAGTTCCTAACTCTAAACTTAGGGAAAATAAAATATTAATGTGTATTTATATGAATCTGTGTTAGAGTGGTCCGAAAGACATGGATCAATCCAGATCTAATCTTAGCCGTTGATTAGGGACTTAATCTTAGCCGTTGAGATGTCAACAGGAAAAGTATAAGAGGAGGCTTGAGGGTCACTTGGAGGATACACCAGATGATCAGTCATTCCATTCTCTAGAGCGGGGTTTGCTAAGAGAGATAGAATTAGTGAGCGGGAGAGAAGTTGAGGGGCATTGAGTATAGAGAGACAGAGAGGCAGAGGTAGTGCCGGGATAGCAGCCAGATAGAGAGACGCAGGAGCAGCCAGTGCTCACGCAAGGCCACGCAGAGGCAGCTAAGTGTTGCGCAGACCACCAGAGGGGCCAGCGTAGCTAACGCAGAGGCTCAAAGAGCTGACACAGGGCCTCCTGGGGTTGACGCAGGGCAAGCGCTAGGCTAGGAGAGGCTAACACGGTCCAGATTGGGCAAACGTTGGGGCTGCATGAGTAGATTGGAGCTGAGTAGCTGCCGGAAGGATTATCCGAGGTTTCAGGCAGCAGATTTGTCTGAAACTGAGAGGTATTACTGCTAAGGAAATTCTCTGTTGGGTAGGCCAGTTTCGGCACCCAGATTGTACTCTGATATTGCTTAATAAGAAAACCCTCAGATAGCTACACCAGTTTTCCCACGTTGGGTTTTTCTGGGGACATTGGTCCAAAAATAATGGTGTCATGTGGTGTGTTTGTTCTTGTTTATTTTAGTTGCTGATTTGTAATATGTTGAGCATGCACTGGTGTTTATTTTCAGTATTTACTTTGTAAATAACTTGTTAAAGAAATATAACAAGTAGGTACGAATAAATTAAAAAAGGTACATGAAGGGTTTCTAAACTAAGTAAACTTGGAAACTTCAACACCGGGCACTATCTCTGCCTCTTTGTCCCTCTGTACTCAATGCCCCAGCTGCTCTCCCGATCACTAATTCTATCTATCTTAGGAAACCCCGCTCTAGAGAATAGAATGACTGATCACTCTGGTGTGTTCTCCAAGTGACCCTCAAGCCTCCACTTATACCTTTCCTGTTGACATCTCAACGGCTGAGATTAACTCCCTAATCAATGGCTAAGATTAGATCTGGCTTGATCCATGTCTTTTGGACCATTCTAACACATATTCAAATTAATACATATTAATGTTTTATTTTCCCTAAGTTCAGACTTAGGGACTCCATTAAAAATATTAATTATTTTAATATCTCCTGATTTGTTTAGAATATGCCCAAACACTTTCTAGGTATTGGAGATATCATGTGCCCCAACCTCTCCAGCAAATTTCATGGCTAGAGCACATTCAATGCTATCCCAAATCAACACTCCCTCTTAGCGAGGACTGTGCTCTAACAATACTCCTCACTGAGTATTACTTTGATCATCCGGCATCGGTACCTGTGCTGATGTTAGGCCTTCCTGCCGAACATCCTCTGCACTGTTGCATCCTGTACTGTTGACCATGGTTCTGCCACTGCCACTACTGCATCTGTACGATAACTCCCTCTGCATCCGTGCTACTGCTGGTCCTTCCTCCCAACATTGTATTTGCACTGCACCTCCTCTCATCATGTTGCATCATGCTGCACTACAACTCAATTACAAAGAAGTAAGTAACTGATCTCCCAACTGACCTCCCTGTTGGGCTAGAAACACCCACTGATGCTGAAGCTCCCTTTGCCGCTGACAAGTGCTCCCTCTCTGACCTCTGCGTTGCTGCAACAACTCCCTGCATCTCGCACCGTTGCACACATCTCTATGCCTTCCTGCACTCGTGCAACACTCTTGTGCCTCTCGCACTACTGCAACTTGCTAGCTATGCGTTGTCTCGGGACTCCTGCATTGTAGCTCCTTTTGTCGCTCCATCCTCATCTGTCTCTACCCACATCAGCCAATCCTGCTACTCCTCGTCAGGGTTCCTATAGCAAGGTCTAATCCAAGAGGCTAGGTACCTCAAGGATCCTGCCCCTCATCGCCTGTAGTCCACTTGACTACAGCTCGATGTCTCCCCACTTCCGCTCAAATAGCGTGTGTGCTCTCATGGCACAGTCATCGTCTGTCAAAACTTCCTTCTCTGCCCGTGTTGGTGTTGCCTTAGTCTCGGGAGACTCTCCCTTACTCTTCTTCCTTGGACACTGGGTCATATAATGACCCAGCTCCCCATAGTGGAAGCACTTGATCTTAGGGAGATCTTTCTTCTTTCGCTTTTCCTGCTTCCCCTCAGATGTTAGCACCACATCTTCCTCCTCCTACTTGACTTTGATCCCCTTGCTGCTGCTACCTATCTTCGACTACCGTCTGATCTCTTCCTGGCGAAGAGTTGCCCACATCTTGTCCCATGGTGGAAGTGTCCCTCTGCCCAGTATACTCTGGACAAACACTTCCCAGTCTTCTGAGACAGCATTGAGGGTTGTCCTCACCATCAGCTCTTGATCTAATGTTGCACCTATAGCAGTCAACTGGTCTCGGATCTCATTCAGTCCTCCGAGGAAGGTGTCAATCGATTGCCCCTTCTTCATCTGATTCTCGAGCAACATTCTTCTCTACACAGAAGTATGCTGATACAGCTTCTTGAGAGCCTCCCACATCTCAAATGTCATTTCCTTCTTGGCTATATGTGGTACCACATGATCCTTGACCCCATCAAGGATAATGCACTTGGCCCTCGCCATCGTCTCCTCGTATCTGTCATTATCACTGGGGTCGACTGAGACAGCTATTACCTTCAAGGTGAATCTCTTGACATAATTCTTGTCAAGCACTGATAAGATTCTAGCCTTCCAGACTGCAAAGTTCAATGCTCCATCTAGTCTATCCTGGTCTCTTACCCCGTGTAGTGCCATGATGCTCCTCTACTTCCCCCTTGGAATTTCTTTGTTCGACTCCTCTGAGTCTCTACTTCCCATCTGGAAATTCTCTTCTGGATTCCCTTTGAGTTTTGATTTCCCTCCTGGAAATGCTTTTGTCGCTTGTCGAGATGCCCCCTACTCTGATCATCTTGTGCAACTGCACTGCTGATCCAACTTCCTCAGCTAGAAACCCTTGGTAACAAATCCTCTGGCCCTGCTCCATCAGGAACTATTCTGACTATAGTACCTCACCAGCTCCACTCTGTAATATTCCTGCAACCTTCTAGACCCCAGCAACTGCCTCTCTGTGAACTGCGCCAGCCCCTCTCTGCCCCACGCTGGCCCTATATCACCTTGGATGGGTCTACGTCAGCCTTGGGATGCCCTGCATCAGCCCTCTGGCCCTCCGTGTCAGAAACGCTAGCCTCTCTAAGGCTTTGCGCAGCTCCCGGCTTCCTCTGCGTGGCTTTGGCTAGATCTGCATCACTTCTTGGCTTTTGCGCTCCAGAAACAACTTCTGTCACCTTGGGACAACTGTTTTTTGTTGCTATTGCTCCGCTCGGCTGAAGTCTCTTAGTCCTCCTGTGATCTACAATCACGCTCTGATAACTTGTAGAAGTTCCTAAGTTTACTTAGTTAGAAACCCTCCATGCACTTTATCTGATTTATTCCTACCTACTTGTTATTTTTCCTTAACAAGTTATTTACAATGTAAATACTAAAAATAAACACTAGTGCGTGCTCAACATATTACAGATCAACAACTAAAAGAAACAAGAAGAAACACACCATATGACACCATTATTTTTGGACTAATGTCCCTAGAAAAACCCAATGCGGGAAAACCGGTGCAACTATTTGAGGGTATTCTTACTAAGCAATATCAAAGTACAATCTGGGTGTTGAAACTGGTCTATCCAACAGAGAATTTCCTTAGCAGTAATACCTCTTGGTTTCTGACAAATCTACTGGCTGAACCCTGAAACCTTGGATAATCCTTCCGGCAGCTACTCAGCACCAACTTGCCCCAGAAACCCCAGCGTGTGCCCAATTTGGACTACGTCAGCCTCTCTTAGCCTATCTTGGCCTATCTCAGCCCCAGGAGACCCTGAGGCAGCTACGCTAGCCCCTCTGGTGCTCTACGCAACACTTAGCTGCCTCTGCGTGAGCACTGGCTGCTCTGCTGCTATCCCGGCAGTATCTCTGCCTCTTTGTCTCTCTATGCTCAATGCCCCTTAGCTACTCTCCCGATCACTGATTCTATCTCTCTTAGCAAACCCCGCTCTAAAGAATAGAATGACTGATCACTCTGGTGTGTTCCCCAAGTGACCCTCAAGCCTCCTCTTATACTTTTCATGTTGACATCTCAACGACCAAAATTAAGTCACTAATCAATGGCTAAGATTAGATCTGGCTTGATCCATGTCTTTTGGACCATTCTAACAAAGATTCATATTAATATTTTATTTTCCCTAAGTTTAGACTTAGGGACTCTCTTAAAAATATTAATTATTTCAATAGCTCCTGATCTGTTTAGAATCTGCCCAAACCCTTTCTGGGTATTGGAGATAGCACGTGCCCCAACCTTTCCACCAAATTTCATGGCTAGAGCACATCCGATGCTACCCCAAATCAACAGATAGTTCCTGGCTTGTTGCTAAATTGTTTTAACATAGTCTGGGTTCTATACATCGAATTAATCACTCAATGAATGCAATCGATTGACATGAGAATTGATTGCACGATGCAATAATAGGGAATCCTGATTGGCTTAGACCTTGACACGTAGAGGCACCATAAGTTGATGTAAGCATTTAACATAATATGAATCATGACCCCACTCTAGGCACATGGATACATGGCCTAACAGTACATAAGACTTGATACAAATACAAGAATGCCCAAATACAAACAAGCATATGCACCCGATTGCATAATAAATAAAGTAACTTTTGATGAGAAGCACACCTTCCAACATGTTCTCTTGGAAGATGAGTGAGGTAACACATGACTGATGTAGGTGGCAAAGGTATGAATGGCACGTCACATTGGCTACTAGTGGCTCTCAGGGGCTGCCTACTGTCGATTCAAAGAGATGAATAAGGAAAAAGTTTCTCCTATGGGCCACTCACTTTTGGTGGGTAACAGTACCAATGAGGACAAAAATATCTAGCATGCGTATGTTGCTTCTCAAAGAATGAGAGTAGAAGAATGAAAAATCAAAGGAAAGGAAGCAGCGAAAAAAGAAATAAAAGAGGAGAAGACACTAAAGTTGTACTGGCAATGTCAGGAACCAAAACTTTAGAGGAGGGATACTCTGGATTGATAATTACGCAATCCTATAGCTGCAGTCTATAGGATGTACCAACCAATGCCAGTATTCGAAGGAAGTGACAGGAGAAAGGAGGATGGTAACCAGTCCCATCTAGGAAGTTATCTCAAATTGGGCCCTACTTGAGACAACAATCTAAAGAGAACCAATCACTAGTGAGGTGACCGAAAATATAGGAGACAAAAATTGAATAGAGAGGGAGAGGCAGATAGAGAAAAATGGAAAAGATTAATTCTCATCATTGCTATGAATGATTAGCAAGTTATGTAAGGATTTCCAAATCTAATAAAAAATCCCTCATCCCCAATCTTTGATTCAAAGTAATGTTACATGGATTTATTGTATGCAATATGCCAGCAAGCGAGTATGAGCAAAGAAAAATGAAATAGGAAGATTTGAAAATGAAATAGGAAATGAAATAAATATCCCTAGCTAGAATTTGATGATTTGTTGGAGTGAGGGACACCTATGAACCATTTCATCACTTGATTGATGCAAATTGAGCATTCTTGGAGGTTAATCATTTTGGAGAGTTTTAATTGCCACAAGTATGGGTTATTTTGGCATTCTTACTATGCTTTTGAGCTATCTCAAGATCGGCTAACTTATTTGTATACTTCTGTAATGTCCCTTCCAAAATTAAATTGTTACAGGTTTACTTATTCTACAATTTTGACAATTTGGGAGGCCATGGGACCCATGTGATTTTTGGGAAAGACTTGGGAAGGGAAAAGGGACTGAAATGTTTTGTTGGCATAGTGTGGGAGCCACCCACATGAGAAAATACGCACCACCTTAGAGGGCAATTCGAATGACTAAGGAGGGAAAGTGAAATTGCTAGTTCGAGGGGGCCCACATGGAAAAGAGGCCCACGAATTATAAATAGAAGAGGCTCAGCCTCATTTGGCATCTTTTGGACATATTGAACTCACTCTTAGTTGTACTAGTTGTGTAGCTGGGCCACTCGTTGTTTAGCACGAGTTCTCCAAGTGGATAACTCGCCCTCTCTTCGGTGGACCACGAGTGCCACCCTAGTGAGGTTTCTTTCTATCATTCCGGGAGATTGTAGGTTGATATTCAGAGCTCCCAACGCATCCATCATTCAGTCAGCGCGTACTCTAGAAACACGTAGTAGTGGAATACGCAGGAGATCATTCAATGGCCTTCCGGGGAGCAATTGCCGAAGGAGTTTTGGAGAAGGAAGTACAGGGGAAGACTAGCCTTTAAGAGGATTTTGGGAGCTAGAGATTTTCATTTGGGAGTAGCGTGATTGCCAGTACTCAGGACCAGCGCAAGAATTCATCACTGGGCACACATGGGGGATTCGTGGGTCAGTTGTGGAGTGAGTATTTGTCGGGAGACATAAGGGGAAGTTTGGGGAAGATTACCTTAGCCATTTTGGTGTGTTTTGGAGGGCTTATTATGGATTTACAGGCAGGTCGTACACTTCAGCAATTGGAGGAGAGCGTGACTCTTGGGAGGATGAATTTCCAAGGCCAAAACCAGGCCAACACTTTCGGGTTTTGATGGGTTTTGGTTAAAGAGCTTGGGGCTAATTTTGCAGAATTTTCCTAGCAGATTTGGGGGGTCAAATAGGGATCCCAACTCAGCAAAAAGCTATAGGAGCTAGGGAGAATTCGAGCCAAAATTTCTACGTCAACATTTGGCCAATTCCTTCGTGGGTTGTTCTGTATATTTGGTGGAGAGGCCCGAGTTAATTTCTCGGAATTTTCTGAGCATTAGAGGTGGGGTTTCCAGCAGCATTTGCGCAGCAGACAACACTGTTTCACTAGGGCAGCACAGGCCATCATTGTAGTAGTGATTTGTGCCATCTAGGCTTGACATATGACCACCTAGGCTTGATCACGCTTGCCATTGAGGCAAGCCCATGTGCACCACTTCCACATTATTGTACTTTTATGTTGGCTTGTTGGGGCTTGACCATGGTTCAAAGTTAATTAGCCAAACAAATCCCTATACTACTGGCCCTTTCAGCAACAGTCCGCATAGCACAGACTGAGGTCTCACCCGAAGCAGTATGGGGGGAATGCTGGCACTAGGTTTCTGCAACCTTGAGATGTATGAGGGGTTGGTTTAGTCCAACTATGAATACCTTTGCGTAGGTTACTTCGCGCACTTCCCTGGCCTGCAAGGCCTTCGTGCCCTGATATATTTGCCTTCGCACAGCCCTAACCAGGAGTTGTGGGGCTTTCACGCTGCTAGAGCAGCGATCTACACTTTTTCCCTAAGTCACACCGTGGATCTTACTTATCATATTATAATAGTTAGTTATCTTCGCATAAACAGATACCTCGTATTATATGCACTTACTCAGCACATTTATATAAGTTCGTGAAGTAAATAAACAATAAGCTTGTAATTCATACCCAATAATGCATAAAACAGGAAAAGATACACAGAAATATGGTAAAACTTCTCTTTATTGCTGTTTCCAACGGTTACAAACTCGACCTGCCCTGCGCACTCAGATGCAGGGGTCCGCACACTCAGTTGCGTACTACCAGGCCTCTGCGCACTCAGCTGCAAAGCCTTTTCCTACTCTACGACCCAAGGCACAACTCTACAGTTCGACTCACTGCTCCATTGATTTATTTATATACTTAGATTATTAGATGTTTTACACTTACAACCTCGCTCTATTTATACAATCCCATGGTCCGCGGACCATGGGTAGATTTCTCAAACCGACACTACATTTACAAAAGTAAGGGCGGACAACCATATGAGTTTATTACAGCTTCACGCTCCACACTCACAAATCGTGGAGTCTTTACAATAGACTTAGTCAAAACCTGGGCTTTAAGCCCCAAAACTTGCTTTGGGGGGATCCCACGTCCAACATTTTCTCCCAGATTATAATAAAATGGCTCAGTCGTTGGTTATTCCTAGACATATTATGGGTGTGCACTGAATGTTTCAATATTATGGTGTTGTTTTTATTGTTTGCTTTGCATAGCACCATTTTTCCTAGTTTGAAACATTACAACTTCAAGCAATTTTTTTGGGATTTTCTTTGTAAAATTATGAAAAAGTGACATATTTACCCTCACAAAATAGAGGGGAGTCACTTTGGATTGTTGATCATCATTCACTCACTTCTTCTTCTCCAGAGGAGGGTACATTAGCTCTTATCTTTCTTTTTGGATGTAATATGATCATTTATAGATCAAATCGTCTTGTGAAGGAGATTTTTGCATGGATGGACTTTTGGTATTCATGAAGTGATTCCTATTGGAAATGTGTAAGTTTATAGTCACATTTTTTTCCATTTTGCATGCTATATTTCTAAAATTAGGTCTTTTATGAATGCCATATTAACAAGTGTAATATATTTTCTTGAAATTTTGATCCTTCATGGCATGTAAAATTTGTTTTGCAAGAGTCCATCAAAGTAACTTGATTTGAGCATCCTTTGACATCAAAATATTACATATAGTGAAGTCACTAGTCATTTCTAATTGAAGAAATTCAATCTTTCACCCTCTTCATCCAAGCCCCTATGTCATTGACCTTTCACTAATTGTCTCCATTGCCTAACTAGATAAAGGCTCTAAACTAATAGGTTTTCATGATTATAAATCTTCCTTTCTTCTTTAATTTCATGGTAACTAGGGTTCGTTTGGGCTTAGCTGAAAATATACATCTAACCACAATTTTATGTCCATACGTTATTCACCTATTGGAAGGGATTGCATTTAATAAATAATAAAAGGAAAAATCTAGCATTAATTGAATATTTTAACCTTAAAATTAGGGCTGATGTCTTGGTATTTATTGTTGTCATATGCATTTTCAGCCATTTGAACTATTGTTTACTTAACCCTAGCTTGCCTCGTTCATATCCTATTGTTCCTTTGATGATCTTATTCCTTATAGGCTATTTTCTAGAGCTCTTATATCACATCGTGTGGCTTAAATCTGCATATCTCACAAACCCTAACTTAAATCAATGGAAATATGAAATTGCATGAACAACCATAGAATATTCTCCAAGTATGCCAGACTAAAATGTGCCAAATACATAAGAGGGAAGCCCATGCCAGGGTATAAGAAAAATGTTTTTCTATACATGTGACAACCTTTATAACACGAGAAACACTTTATATAGAAAGGAGTGATGGAATTAGGGCTCCCTCAGATCATGTGTATTGGTAGATCCACCTAAAGGCACTTGCATACCTACCCAAGCCATAAACGACCAACATGGTGTCAAATCAATGTGACCAAAAGATAGTCAGATAGGAATGCAAGACAGGACTACCTTGAAGATGGGTATTCAAAAGACAATGTGATCAACTGCAAAGGGACTAGATATATACCACCTATGTTAAACACTTTACAAAACGCATTCAAGGATGGCCCAATATAATACATGAATACAATGAGGGTAACATTTTTGGATCAATTAGTGAATTATGATAAATTCAAATGTGTTAAAATATCCTCTAGTTATGCCTACAGGTAAGGGGTTAACATGATCAATACCTACACTTACACAAGTGCTTGTGATACATTACAAGACCTTGTTTATACCACGCCAATATAAAAGTGAGAGTCATCTTGGAGAGGCCAACAAGCTAGATTTGAATATTGCCTTACAATTTTATAGGGTTACCTTTAGGAGTGAAGGTGACACCAACTCTCTAGGAACAACAAGAGATGAACAAAAGAAAGAGGACAAAATGAGGGAGGCAATGACATTGTTGATGCACCATTAAATACAAAAGGTGGAAATGCCCATGCAAAGAAAGAGAGGGAATCAAAGGTGGAAGAATTCTTGAAATACTTGTGCATTTTCAGCTATTTGAAACTATTGTTTACTTAACCCTAGCTTGCCTCCTTCATAGCCTATTGGACCTTTGCTGATCTTATTCATTATAGGCTATTTTCAAGAGCTTCTATATATCATGATGTGCCTTAAATTTTCATATTTTACAAACCCTAACTTAAATCGATGGAAATATGAAACAACATGAGCAACTCTTTAATAATCTCAAAGATTCCTACAGTTAAATGCGTCAAAAACATAAGAAGGGAGTCAATGCTTGGGTATAATATAAATTGTAATATTCCTAATGGAAAAATTAAGTGGATAACAATAACATAAGAGGAGGGTCCATGCATGGGTATAAGATAAATGTTTCTCTTTACATGCGGCAACCTTTATAACATGGGAAACGCTTTATATAGAAAGGAGTGATGAAACTAGGGCTCCCCTAGATCATGTGTATTGGTAGATCTACCTAAAGGCCCTTGCATACTACCCAAGTCATAAACAACCAACATGGTGTCAAATTAATGTGACCAAAAGATAGTCAGATAGGAATGTAAGAGAGGACTACCTTGAAGATGGGTATTCAAAAGACAATGTGATTGACCTCAAACGGCCTAGATATACCACCTAGGTTAAACACTTCACAGAACTCATTCAAGCATGGCCCAATATAATACATGAATACGACAAGGAGAACACTTTTGGCTCAAGTAGTAAATTATGATTAAAATCAAATGTGTTAAAATATCCTTTAGTTACGCCTAGAGGTAAGGGGTTAAAATGATCAATACCTACAATTACACAAGTGCTTGCAATACATTACAAGAGATTGTTTATACCACGCCACTATAAAAATGAGAGTCATCTTGGAGATGCCAACAAGCTAGATTTTAATATTGCCTCACAATTTTATAGGGTTACCTTGAGGAGTGAAGGTGACACCAACTCTCTAGGAAGGGCAAGAGATGAAAAAAAGAAAGAGGAGAAAATAAGGGAGGGAGTGACATTGTTGATGCACCATTAAAGTCAAACAGTGGAAATGGCCATGCAAAAAAAGAAACGACATCAAAGGCGGAAGAATTCTTGAAATACCTGTGCATTTCCAGCTATTTGAAACTATTGTTTACTTAACCCTAGCTTGCCTCCTTCATAGCTCGTTGGACCTCTACTAATATTATTCATTATAGTCTATTTTCAAGAGCTGCTATATACCATCATGTGCCTTAAATTTGCATATCTTACAAACCCTAACTTAAATCGATGGAAATATGAAACAACATGAGCAACTATTTAATAATCTCAAAGAGTCCTACACTTAAATGTGCCAAATACATAAGAAGGG
>APFE031302785.1:0-12744 GCA_000404065.3 Pinus taeda
CTGTTGGAATGATTTTCAATTGTAACATTTGAATGAGGATGGCTGCTCACAAACTTCCCATTTGGAGTTGCATCCATGTTCCTACCTCTTCCAACACTCCACCTGAAGTGGTAAGACTCTTGTCTCAGGTAAAATTCAATGGTAAGAATAATTCTTTTGCTTTTAATCATGCTCTTCAATTTATTCAAAGAGTTTCAAGTTATGATGTTCAAAGAATTGATGAAGGCGTTTTATGCAGAATTTTTACTCTTACATTCACGACGGAAGCTAGAAAATGGTGCAGAACCCTCCCAGTTGCATCAATTCACAGCTGGGACCAATTCGTCAAGACTTTCATTTTTGAGTTTGATTGTTATGACTATAACCAGGTATATGATGAAATTGATTATCTACGGAAACAAGATGAATCTGTTAGGGATTTTAATATGCGATTTCATCTTAATTGTCTAATGTACGATCTGGAAAGTGAACTCATAGATGAAGAATCTTCAGATTATGCTGAGCATTCCCTGCCTCCTATGTCTGATCAAGCAGAATTTAGTTCGATTTTTGTCTCATTTTCTTCTAATATGAACGAGAATTCCAATTTGAATATACAAATCGCCCATAATGAAGAAAGTCTCCAAAGCCTAGGAGTCATGCATGCCCTAATGCAAGAAGACAAAAGCGAGAATGTTGGAGGAAAGCCTGCCTTGGAACCAGGAGATGACTTTGATACAAGGTCAGATAATATCATTGCAAGTCAACAAATGCAGATGCCAAGGTTAGAACAACAAACTATTTCTCTTTCAAAAAGTATTAGTACACAAAGGTATGATCTAAAGCCCGATGTCTATAATGAATTTGATGAACAAATATTTTTCCATGATGATATTCTCAAATGCATTGTTTCATAATCACATTTTTCTCTTTATCCTGATGTTTTTAGTGATGCTAATTTTTCCCCTCTCAATATTAAAGATATCTCAAAAAGCACAGAGGATTATTGAAATGAGTCATCAATAGGTTTTCAAGATAAAAGGACAGCTATAGAACATCCTTTGATCATTTTCAAACAAGAACCACTTGACCTTCCTTGTTTGAAAATATATGACGAAAAAGAGAAATCTAGGGAAACCTGTAAAATCATTTATGATGGTTACTTTGACAACGATGATGTTATTGATTTATCCCAAGTAACTCATCAAAACTTAGATAATGAGAGATATTCTAATTCGGAAATCATATCATTCAATCCTCATTTCAAAGCAAAAGATCATTTGCCTGATTTTACTATCCAAGACAATACCCCGATCTATGATTCATATCATGAAGAAACCCCCATGCCTGTTCACAATCATAACTTGTCTTCTGATTCACAAGACAGAATTCGAAATTGTTTGGATCCCATAATTCTGGCCAGTTCTTGTGAAAAACAAGATATTCCAAGCCAATCCCAGTTGTGCTGTAACATTATTTGTACAGATAATCATTTCTTTCTTTCTCACTTGCACTCATTCCGTACAAAATCGGATTGTGTTTTAAATTTTCAGACTTTTGATAGATTACTATGGTATGTTGAGCACCTTATCAAATAACATTCGAAAGACGTGCTACCATTTTGGAAAGCTAAACTGTGTCAAAGAAGTATAGAACTTCCTCTATTACAAGATCATCAATCCATAACAGAAATTCATCCTGATTTTTATGATCCAATAGGTATCCAGTTGGAAAGAAGTTTTCATGAGAAAGAGATTTCGGACAGAATTCCAACTGAAGTTACACATTCTTATTCCACATCCAACTTTAACAGTCCAAGAAAAGTTTTTTTCTTAACACTGATGTTTGAAAGTTACACACGTGTAGGAATAAAAATGAAAAGATGGCTCCACCGGAAATATCATTTCACCTAGTTAGATTTTTGTATATAGTTAGAATAGGAGTAGCAGTAATTTAGCTAGGTTATTAGGTTTACTTTTAATAATTGGTAGGAAAAATAAGAGAAGAGATTATCCCTATTTTGTACATAACCCTAGGGAATATCTACCTCTCATTTCATTAAATATTTTTTCTCCATAATAAAATTTTCTTTGGTTAACAACATTTGACATTTACTAAAGACACCTTTTCTCTATCAAGATTTTGAACTTTTGCTTCTATAAATAGAAAATCTTTTGG
This sequence comes from Pinus taeda, assembly GCA_000404065.3. Classification (NCBI taxonomy): domain Eukaryota; kingdom Viridiplantae; phylum Streptophyta; class Pinopsida; order Pinales; family Pinaceae; genus Pinus; species Pinus taeda. The sequence continues at coordinate 2,158 of APFE031302785.1, forward strand.
AAACTTGATCTTTATTATCAATAGAACTTTAACCCAGATATGATACTAGTTTCAACTCCAAGAAATTTGAAGAAAGCAATCTTAGTGAAGGAATTGTTTTACGTTAGTACAATGAAAGGCATCAATAACAAAATAAGGATTCCCTGTAGAAACAACCATTTCCAAAGAAGCTCTATTATTGTCATCCAGAACTTTCTTAAGGAAAAAATTGACTTCCTCCCTGCTAAAGGAAATCGCAGCATTCAGAGAAACAATCTGAGAAAACACTATATCTCAAAGAATAAGAGGTCTCATCACGAGCCGGCTTATCATGATCAGAGATATTATAACTTGCTGACTTTGCCAATACTGTCCACCAAAACAGGGCAACGACTCAAGATTGTTGCAATCAAAAGACAAGGGGTCTCATCACAAGCCAGCTTGTTCAGCAAAAGTGTAAATCAGGTGAATGACTGTGTCATAATTTGGCCACCAAACCAAGACATTGTTCTTTACAGAATAAAAAAGGAAAAAGTGTCAAAATGGGTTTTTCTCTGAAAGGTTGTAAATAACCTTAAGCAGGATAAAGGATCATTACTGGGTAATAGGTAACCCTGTCGAGGCTATGGACGCCTGCTGGCAGCAGAGGCTCTACCTGCGACAAAAGAGCATATTTAAAAAGGCTGCTACACAGGGAAAACTTTATTTTAATTTTTCTTACAAGACCAAGCAATGGCTGATGTAAATGCAAGGACAAGCTAAAGATACAAGTAATTAAAATAGAAAGAGGTTGAAACAAAATATCATTGACAATTTGAAGTATAATATGTTTTATCTTTTTATAATAAAGTTTAAGTTTTCTGAGAAATTTTTTTGTTTCGGAAGTTTGAAAAATGTCAATAGAAGATCAGAGATAACTGGTTCTCCCAAGTGAATCACCAATTGTTGTGGCCAGCAACACCCCCCCTTGTTCATTTAAGTGTTGTCCAAAATACTAAATGAATGGGGACCCTTAGTTAAATTTTTAAGAGAAAGCAAGTTTTTCCTTTCTTCAAAATAAGGTTACCATCGTAAGCTTAGAAAGGTCTTTTGAATATTTTTAACCTAAGTCTACGATAAGGGAAATATCTTTAAAACCGCGTTGCAAAAAAAAGATAGGAAATACCTCCATTTCTCTATAATATCAGTATGCGCAAGACCCTCGTGTTAAGCATAACATTGCATCGCAATGAAGTAATACTCATAAGGAAAAAACTTCAAGATTTACCGATCTACGATAACACCGATCGCAAGATCACATATCGCAAAAATGAACTGGCAAGATTTGGCAAACATCAAACTTCTGTGACCTGTGATGTTGCGATCGCTGCGATGGTGCAATCTGCAATCTTGTGATTTGCGATGGCGCGATTTGCAATGGTGCAATCTGCGATGTTACGTAAGCAAATCATAAATCACTTAATCACGAATCCTTCAGGCACGCCATTCAAAGAAAAGCCACTTACCATAATCTGACTCAAGACCATGCGCTTTTAATGATAGTAAATGAATTAGTTGTCAGTTATTAAATGAAATGAAGACGCGTGCTTTTGTAAAGAATTACTTCACGTAAAGTGGCATATTTGATATATCTGTTGCATTTAAAACTCTCCCATCACCTTTCTTATTCAGTCATTTCCACTTCACTCGTAATCCGCAGGAACGAAGAGCTAAGACGATTCAAAGCCAAACGCAGGAGCAAATGGGAAAGAAAAATAAAGCTCAAGGCTCTGAGGCGAAGGAAAAGACGAAGGAGATGGCACCTTTGTATACAGACACTGCCTGCAATAGAGACGCAGGGATATCGACATGGGAAAGCATGTACAGACTGCTGGAAGAAGAAAATCCTAGAGTAATGAAGGTTGATACTGTCGCAGGCTCACAACGCTCTTCTGAGGCGTCCTTAGAGGAGCTAGCATGTTCATTTCTTCACCGGATAGCAGCAAGACCCAAAATTTTACCATATACGGATATGATCAAGTGGATACTTGACAATGCAGAGATGAACAACAGACAATTCAAGGTTCAAGGACACGGGCTCATAGGATCATTCGCCGCACAAGATTTAAAGCTTATATATCATCTTCCTGAACCGCAGGCAACTTGCAATGCACAATTCGTTAAGAAATTTGTGGCAGAGAACCCAAACCTAGCAGAGACCACCAAAGATTGGTCCAGAAAAGAGGAGTCGCTCAAAAAGGACAAAAACGGTATGTACAGCACTGGTTCCCTCACCTCTCCGTATTTTTTTGCTGCGGCCATGCTTTGTAGACTATTTGGGATGCCGGATATCAATAAATTTTCGTCTGAATGGCTACCACTAATAGATGCTGCCACAAATTCCGATATTATGGATTGGGTCAAGATCTTTTCTGATAAGCTTTACACGGCTGTTATGAATTACCGGTCTAAAAGATCCTTGTCTCAAAGGATCTACCCTCCTTTTTATATGTCCGCATATGTTATGGATACGGAATACTTAGCTTGGCAGGATGAAGAGGAAAGGAAAAGAGCAAGTGCACCCAAAATAAACGAGAGTCATAAAGAATTGCTCTTTAATAAATGGGACGATCAAATTAGGCAGGTGGAACAAGCAGCAGAGACAGCGGCCACGCAAGCAAACATTCTTATCGACTGTGTAAATGAGAATTTACACAGGGCCAACTTAATCGAAGAGTAATCGAAGAGACCACCCCAGGGTACCTACCAAATAAAATACAACTGGAAGCAGAGTGGAAGCAGAAAGCGCAGGAAAAGGGAAAAGTGATCCATGCATTGAATAGGTTAAATTGGGAATGCTACTAGGCATACTTGGTCAAGCCGCATAGTCAATGGATGACTGTGAAATGCATCATAAACGCGGCTGAAAAAGTAGTGCCAGCTCTCATAGATTTTGTTTTCGCAGCCCAGCTCAGCGCAGAAGTCAGCCAGCCAACTCTTCTCAAGCCCATGATGAACACTTGCAGCTTTAAGGACCAAGTTCAGAAGGAGCCTTATTTTAGAAATTTGTTTTTTCTTTTAAATTAGATTAGAAAAAGGACGGTCATTTGAAAACCGCATCCTAAATTTTGTAAGGACACTATTATTAGAATTAGGAAGTAGTATTTTAACCCTTCTCGTGCATTTAGAGAAGGGTCCAGAAATTTGTCAAAAACTTGTCCTCGGAACATGCACTTCTGCACCCTCAGAGGAGGTTTTGATGAATGGATGGATCGAGATTTATTAATGTTTGCATTTGATGTCTGCTACTGATGTTGCACTTTTGTACTCTTAGTAGATGTTAGAACAAGTAGAGATAAATCATTTTTGCTTGAAGTTTATGAGTAGGATTAGTCATAAATGGTACTTTTATCTCTTGGCCATTTCTGCTTATATTCTTAAAGTGATTTACAGTTTTCAGTTGTTTATATGTTATTGCATGAATGTATGAGTTAACATTTGGCACTTCTGTACGATGGAGTCATTTATTTATGTCTGATATATGAATAACTTATTATGCGATATGTTGTTCACAACTATTTTGCCTAACTTCTTATGCAAAGTGGTTTATCTTAATTGATTTCTATTCTTATGATAGCTGAATGATCTTTATTACCAGATATTGTTTGAAATCTCTTTAGATCGCATAATAGAAGATATACACCCCGGGTTAGCATAGATTAGATGTGTTGTTTCTCATTAGATTACAATAGCATAGAGTTAGTTTAAGAATATGAATTAAATTACTTAAAACTACCTTAGATCAGCTTCATCCAACTCTAACACACACACACACACCCTTAGATGGGAAAACTGGTCCCATTAATCCCACAAACCCGCTATACCAAACGGATAAGGAGCTGCCAACCAAGGTCTGGACCGGGTGGGTATCCCCCTTGTTGTCGACCCGATTTTCGAGGCTTCAACACGATGTCAGGAGGATGTGACGGTTGAATAGATGTGTGTGCATGCTCTCCCGCATCACTCTGCAATGGTGGAGTTGTTTGATGAGGGGATGGCGGACATGTGAAAGCGACAGTGTTCATCCATGATTGCACAACTCCATCACTGAATTAAGCTGAGGGGGTCTTGATCTTGAACTTCTTCTTGGGATTGACTGATTTGTTAAGGCAGTATTTGAATCTATCCCAAAGATATGGAAACTACATCTGGATTTTCGAAGCTTCAAACTGCAAATCACAGAAGCACTGCCAAAAATCCATAGGCGATTCATGCAGGGCCTTCCATTGTTGTAACATTTTCTTGTCAAGAGGTTCTGGAGCAAAATGATGGAAAGTAGATTCAATGAGATCACAGAACTAGTCAAGTGAGCACACGCTACCGGGAGGTAGACTACAGCACCACCATTGTGGGGATTCGTGAAGTGTGTATGAAAGCAGTAGACTGACCTCTTCTGCATAGAACTCATCTACATTCTCAATGAATACATAAAAATCTTCTAAGTACTCAGGTTAGGCTACTTCGCCTTCACCATCATAAGTGAATTCGGACAAGAGATCAGAAAACTCCCTAGTGATGTTGAGAGGTTCGCCATGCGAAAGAAATTGTGGAGGGATGAGTGTACTAGAATCCATGATAGATGTGCAAAGGTTCAAAACAAGATGAGAGGACACAGCTTATCATCTAGCCCTTCTTCTAGCGCCAGAAATGTTGATAGTGTTGGAGCCACCAACATGTTAGGGGATCTTCACAATAAGAAGTCCCAACTAGACCTCAAACCATTTGGTGTAGGAGTCCCAATAGTGGGTTGTACAGTATTGCCTTGACTGTGGTTGCGCACAAAGGCAAGTAAGATGTTTGTGTTGGTATCAAGGGTGTGACATGCGCAACAAGCCAAGGAAGGTGCATGAACAGTTCTAACACATGAAAAGTGAGGTGAGTGCGCCCCTTAGAAACCTATGGAAGCACGCGGCTTGGAAGGGAACACACGAGCAAAGATGCATCACAAACTGTAAATAAAGTAAGCTAACAATCCAAAGTGATGGTTAAACCAACAACACATCTCAGTAAGATTCATACATACTTATACAAAAAGAATCCATACATGAATGCGTAAGCAAACAGATACATATATCATTAAAGTAACCAAGATAGCTAAAATACAATAACAACATATGCATGAAACTTGTTGGCTCTATTATATTAAAAGTGAAAGTTCCAATCATAGAGTACAACCATGACCATCCACTAGTCCCGGTAGCAAAATGTTACAGTCACTGCCACCTACTCCTCCAAAGAGATGTACTACCTCTACATTGTGGAGAAGCCAAAGCTCATTACAATACTCTCCAAGCTTTCTTTAAGATACTCCTATTGGAAACTTGCTTGACCAAAAGCCTCTACAATGAGTTATGAGGGACTATGTAAATCAAAGCGTGGGGTGACCCTTGACATTCCTTTTCGTGACTATTCATCTACCCTCATGACTCTTCAACTACTCTATGACTATTACATTCAACTATCGACACTTGAACTTCTACTTGATAAGACATTACATACAATCTGCACATGTACCCATGTGAGACAAAATGGCTTAAGCAAGCCATGCAATACATCACTAACACTCAGACCGTTGTGGTAATACCAACTCTTCGACATCCTTGTGATGGTCGATGGTGGTGAACTGATGCCAAGCTTGGTCATCCATGATGGTGTATGTGCGCTCAATGGTGGCATCCTACTGAAAGCGAACTCTTGTCTCCGTTGCATCTAGGTACACTGATATGGCTCCTTTTTCTCGTTTAACAACATGCACATCATCGTCTTGAGTGCAGCTGGACCAGCAACATACTGATGCATAGTGTCTGTGTTGATCTCCGAGTGTGTGTTGGTGACCATGCACATAAACTTGTCAAAATACATGTTCAGCTCCAATCGGACTTGCTTCTTATCTTTGTCTCAGTGAGTGTTCCAAATGGGAGGGATCGCATGTGTGCGCACAATGACATTCATTCTCCTAAACACCTTTGCATGCGATCAACAGCACTTCTCACCATGTTTGCTTCATGCCAGATGTTGTATGGATCCATAACCTATATGGGCGTTGTTTCATCGGTCTGTGGATGTTGTGCCTCCTATTGTACATGTTCCTACTGCAACTCCTCTTGTCTATGCAGCTCCTATTCTTCCTTGAGTTGCTACTTCAGCGCCTGCAACCCCTTCTATGTTTCTCTCTCTACCTTCACGCAATCCTCTTGTCATGTCGTTCCCTCGTAGCCTCAATCTCCAAAGCTGATTTCGTCACAAATGGATCTACTTGACCTTGCAACTTTGTTGCACCTCTATGTTGTAACAACCCTCCTCTTGCATTTGTCGCATGCAGGTGTGCTACTTTCTGTTGTTGATGATGGTGCTGCTCGCTATGATGCCATTGCCATTTCATTTTGATATCCGTGTCCATGAACAACTTGATGTCTTCATAGATAGGTAATTTCATAGACACCTGATCGACTGCATCCCTGGTTGTGCTCTAAATGGTGTCTTCGACTCTGCTCTCCTAAAAGGCATTGTACCTGTGCTCCTGAGAGACAGACGAACACCTGCGAACCTAGAGACATAGGAACACGCACGATAATCAATTTGTCAGTCGAAAACCCAAAAAAACTGGAGGACTGACATGTAACATACCTATGTAACTGCTTGTGAAGATTGTGCTATTTTCACCGGGAGGCTGGGAGACTGACTGCCAAAACTACGCAAGGCACATTCTGGGCTGTCAAGAGGCTGACTAATTGCTCGAATTATGAATTCACAGTCCATCCTAGCCTGCTAAGAACTGAAACTGTACAATGCGCAATTTCAGTCAGCAGTGACGTGCAAACCAACAAACTGCATTGCGTAGTTTCTGTGGCCTGTTAAGGTACTACCTCCCAGAATTGTGTAATGCAAGCCTAGAGGTTAGTGCTAGGCTAGAATTATACAAATTCTAGAGGGAAGGTAGAGCCTTCACTTCCAGAAATGAGCAATGCTAGCCAGGCAAGGCAAGGTCCAGGTTAAGGCAGCCCAGACCAGCCGAAGGGCAACTAAAAACATGAGAGTATGAATGCTTGGTGAAACTGAGTGTAAACAAGAGTGAATGATCATGCATGCAAATAGTAAGTGCAAGATTCATAAACGAGGCAGCATGCATTTGTGTGAAGCGAGTCGCCGCAATGACGACCGTCAGTGCAAAAACAGTGTAATTCATGTGACAGCGGTGAGATGCAAATGAAAACTGAAACGGTGCTTCTACAAACTAACATACATTGAAATGATAGCAAGCACTCATTGAAATCAAGTAGACAAAACTCACACAAAGCAAAACATGAAAAGCGTTAGAAACGTAGCGCAAGACATCCAAAGCGGGCTTACCTCGAAACAACTGAGTTGAATGTGTCGATGACTCCTAGATGTGAAGTGGGATGTCAAAGCTGCAAGATCGATGTGAGGAATGAGCTCTGTAGCATCCAGTTCATAAGTTTTGATAGAGTCAAGGTTATAAAGCGCATGCCACAAATCTAGGAAAAGCGACACTTGGCAGGAGGTTTCTAAAATGAGCCTTGCATGTAACCTCCATATGCTAAAAATAGATCCCTAAATCTATGGATGCCTTTGCATGATACCTTGGGAAAAGTAGTCCATGCATGTATATCAGTTTTGCTCGGTCCCGGAGGGAACCGATCAACCTGAAGGCACATGCATCGGTCTGTGAGCCTGGAATGAAAATTTGTGCAGTTCTTAGGCTGAGCTGGGCTAGTTGTCCTAGAGGGATTGCGCAATTTCTAGGGTCAATAGGTGACTGCCTCCTAGAATTGTGTAATTTATGGGTTGAACAGCAGTTATGGGTCATATTGCGCAATTTTCTAGAGGAAGACAGCCTGACTAGTCTGCAAAATTATGGAACCCAGTAGGCTGCCAGGCTAATTTGTGCAATTTCTGGAGGGAAGGCTAGTTCTCCTCTAGAATTGCATAATTTTTTGAGGGAAGCCTAATACACTAGTTTGTGCAATTCTTGAGCTCAGCAAGTTGGACAACTGATTTGCGCAATTTCTAGAGGGAAGGTTGGTTCCCCTCCAGAATTGCACAATTCTTTAGGGGATATGCTTGGCCAGAACATGGTCTAAGTCTAGAAATATAGCCTGTGAGGGGAGTGGAGAAAACTGACATGCACAGGCTGACAAGACACTAAGAAACAGTTGAAGCTGATATGCTTGATGGTGCAAGACACGCTGCTAAGGATGGTTGGTAGGAAGGCTCCAAAACGAAGCTAAGGCAAAATTTTGGAGGGTTTTTGTAGCCGCTACAATAGGTGGTTAACATTGTAGGTCATGTCATTCTTGCACTATTGGAAAGGCATTAGAGTTTAGAATATTTCCAAAGGTTATGGCATAGGTGATAGTTTTCTAACCCCAAAATATGTGATTTAATACCTCAAAAATGGATCTTGAAGGTTTCAATCCCTAATTCTCCAAACTCAGAGCCATCATTGAAGTGACTTTGTGAGATGATTCCTCCAATTTTTTTCCACTTTGAAAGAATTGACATATATATATATGAAAAACAATATAATGATCCAATCCATATCAAAGTGTAAACCAAGATAAAAATATAATTAGTTCCAAGAAGAAATATGTGTTCCTTTTCATAAGGGAGAATTATTCAGGGGATGGATTGGTAAGGGAAAAGGGACCCTTAGAGGGATGTACTAATGGTAAAAATAAATAGTTAAAGGAATTTCTACAAGCATCAAGAGGATTCTTCTAGCAAACTAAAGGGATATGATGTAAGAGGAAAGTGGAGAATGAGATACAATTTTTTCCTAACTCCCCATTACCAAACATTGAGTTATATAAATAACTTCTTTTGGAGGAAGATCAAGTGAAGAATAAATTATAATAGTTTTTGTATCAAGGAGTGATCCAACCAAGAACCTCACATTTTGAGTCATCTAATATCATTGTAGCTAAGAAGGATGGGACATGGTGCATGCGTATCAACTATATGGACTAACAGAAGATTACAATCAAGAACCAATAAGCTCTAGACATGACTAACGAATTGTTAAACCAAATGTTTCATGCTAGGTACTTCACTATGATGGGCATAAAATTGGGGTACCACCATGTATGTGTCAAGGAAAAATACATGTGGAAGGATCCCCTCAATACTTGGAGAGGTTTGTATGAATGGTTAGCTATGTCATTTGGTTTATGTAATGCATTATCTAGATTTATGAGACTAATGAATGACGCAATATGGACTAACAGAAGATTACAATCAAGAACCAATAAGCTCTAGACATGACTAACGAATTGTTAAACCAAATGTTTCATGCTAGGTACTTCACTATGATGGGCATAAAATTGGGGTACCACCATGTATGTGTCAAGGAAAAATACATGTGGAAGGATCCCCTCAATACTTGGAGAGGTTTGTATGAATGGTTAGCTATGTCATTTGGTTTATGTAATGCATTATCTAGATTTATGAGACTAATGAATGACGCAATATGGACTAACAGAAGATTACAATCAAGAACCAATAAGCTCTAGACATGACTAACGAATTGTTAAACCAAATGTTTCATGCTAGGTACTTCACTATGATGGGCATAAAATTGGGGTACCACCATGTATGTGTCAAGGAAAAATACATGTGGAAGGATCCCCTCAATACTTGGAGAGGTTTGTATGAATGGTTAGCTATGTCATTTGGTTTATGTAATGCATTATCTAGATTTATGAGACTAATGAATGACGCAATATACCCATATTTGGATTCATTTTTATAGTATTTTTATATGATATATTGGTTTATAACTCCATCTAGGAGGATCACATCTCACATATCATGTAGGTGTTATAGACTTTGAAAAATAACCAAATACTATATAACCTTAAAAAATGTGTGTTTTCTCAACCACCATTGGTGTATTTTGGGTATGTGATCAATAGAGGGGAATAAAGGATATATCCCACAAAGATGGAGACCATCATGAAATAGCTAGTTCCTATTAATGGCATAAAAGTCAGGATATTTGTTGTTGCAGATAAGTACTTATAGAAGTTTATATAATTATTTTTTTGTGATCTACACCACTCCATGCTATACCAATTCTTGCACTTCCAACTTCAACAAACTAGACATTACAAGTGGATGGTATTTTTACTTTAATTTCAGTTATTCATCTAGTATAATAAGGGTAGCAATGATAGGTTGGTAAATAGCAAACAATGCCACCCAAATCTAGAATTACAATGTTGGATTTTTTCATGCACATGGATCCTTTTACCCATGATGCATATAAATAGGGATATAAACAAGATGAGGACATCGAGGAGGTGTTCCAATAGCTAAATGGACAAGTTCCATGTATAAGAAGCTAATGTTAAAGTTGATTATCATCTCCAAAATTGTTTACTCCACAAGCTCAATTAGATTTGTTAGAAAATATATATATTATAGAGCAATGGAACACATAAAATATATTGCAAAAATATAAACATAGAAAACACATAAAACCAGAGAAACACAGATATACGTGGTTCACCCAATTTGGGCTACATCCACAGAGAAACAGCTAGTCCTTCC
>APFE031302791.1:13256-73664 GCA_000404065.3 Pinus taeda
TAAATAAATAAAATTAACAATTAAATAAATAAATATTTTTGTCTAACTATCCATTCTCCGTCAAATTCTAGGTGTTAAGTGGATATTCTCTTTGATATATTTATAAAGCATAGGTCTTCTTATTCAACTTGTGGTGATGATGAACCATACTAGTTGGTTCAAACTCTTCCACAAAATTATCTCTTCCACAAAATTATCTCTATGTGATTTTCGCCCTCGAAATTGATATGATTACATAACCCTAAATTCAATTATTTTTCTTTTCAATTTTTTTCATATTGTTTTGTTAAACATTAAAATAAAAAATATTCTCATAAAGTTATTCAATTCACACATTATTATTATTTTATTTTAGTACTGATAAATCAACATATGCATAAATAAGTAATTATTAACTATGAATACCAATTAATTGTTATTTCATATTAATAAAAAACTATTTAATTATAATATTTCATAATTTTTAATTATAATAAATTTTATTATTTAAAAAAAATATTTTTAGTTAAAGCTATATCATTTTATTAAATTTGTAGAGACATCCCAAAAACAAATTCAAGAAGAGAATCAAATTAAGATAAATATATGACTAAACACATTAATCTCTAATATATGATGTTATTGTTGCTAGAACTAAGTGCAACCCATCTCCACCCCCATCACTAGGGCCCAACCAACCTAGGGTTTGAGGGCCTTTCTCAGAATCTACCCTCACCCCTTCGGGCAGTTGGGATGAGGGGTTGGGCGAGATATCTTTCCTGAAACATAACATATGATATGATAAAATATAAACACGAGTAAAGAAACAAAATTGCAAAAAATTTTGAGTTCTTCCTTCTATGTTATTGTTTCTTATGCCATTACCTTAGTGTGTTTCTTTTGCAACGTGTGGTGCAAATGCCAGTTTACTCAATGTTGAAAAATGTGCAACAAGAAATGATAAATTTAGAATGTGTCAAAAATAAATCTGTTCAAAATAGCATGTCTAGAAATAGCATTTTGGCCAGTAAGGTCATTGACCACATTGGATGAGAGGTGAAACTGCTAAAAATAGAAAGTTCTAAAAATAGCATTTTTGGGTCCTTTCCTATTTATAACAGTCTGTATTCTATCTATAGGAAGTAAAATTATTTTTGGTCTTAACCGCAGTTGGAAATATTAATTAATTACTTCAATTGAGTTAATTAGTTCAGAAATTTTGAATTTGAAGTCTTTGTGAGCATGCACATGAGTTGTCCCACTCGTTGAGGGAATAAATATGAGTTCTATAATGAGAGAACGAGTTGACTTAGTTCTAACTAGTGAAGTTGAGTTAGATTATTTTAACAAGTTGTTAAAATAATAAAATATATTTTGTTAATGCTTGCATGTATGTGACAACTATTATTTTAGATAACTGAGAATCCACTTATGGATAAATGCTACATGTGAGTTATGTGAGAGACCCAGTTGAGATCAGATGTGGGAAAATGTACTATGAGATGCTCGGATATTTCTAGTAAATATTCCTTGCATGAAGAAGGATCTATTATAGGAGATTGGAGGACTTGTGGCCTATATATTGAGGCCTAGGTAGTCCATGATTTTCATCTCCTCATTGAAGATCATTAGGATCTTCTCATTATAGAGAGAGCAATATAGCTATTGAGTTGATTCTTTTTGTGTGTTGTTGAGGATCTACACTTGATTGATAATACATGGTTAGAGTTCTATGTTGGTGCTTCCCCTCGATATATCTTGTGCTATGTGTGATTATTTCTCTTGATTAGTTATGCATGTTTCTACTTGATGATGCTCATGAATTCGATTATGCTTCTGCTTAATGTTTTGTAGAAGTAGAACAAGTATTATTCTTTAGGACATTGCATATATCGGTTTGTTCTACAGGTAAAATTTCTACATGGTATGAGAGCAGAGGTGATCAAGAAATAACAATATACTAGTAGGAGGAATTCGAAGTTTCTTATTCTTGATATAGATCTCAAGTTCTTATCACATTTATTTCATCGATGATGTTCTATGGTTTGAGGCTTGAGTATGCCCTTGATGACAACTCAAACTATATAGCTTGGAAGGATCACATGGACGCATTTTTCGAAGATAATGGTCTTAAGGATTTCATTGATCAAGAAATTCCTAACCCTACTCACAAAACTGAGCAGGTCGATTGGAGGAAGTGTGTGGCTAGAGCTAGGAGAATTGTCTTGGAGGGAGTACGAGATCACATTGTCTCAAGCCTTCATGGGAAGGAGACTCCGCATGCAATGTGGAAAACATTGAAAGATTTATATCAGAATAACAGTGATCAGAAGAAGCTCGCACTGAAGGACAAACTTCGAAAGATCAAGTGTGAAAGGGATGAGCCGATCTCTATGTATCTCACCAAGCTCATCACATGCATGGATAAGCTTGCAAGTGTAGGGGTCGTGACATAGGATGAGGATATGGTGAGTCTAGCACTCCTTGGCCTTCTTAAGAGTTGGCATAGCTACTAGGACACGGTGGATGGTAGGGAGAAACTACGAGACTTGGAATGACTATGGTGAGATTTTATGCAGGAGGAGATCAGACGGAGCACTAGAGATAGTTCTTTATCTAAGCATGATGAGGAGAATTGTTCCTTAGCAAGTAAGGCAAAGAAGGGGAAGGAGAAGGTTTCTCTTTCGAAATCCAGTTCTTCCAATGATGGGAAGAAGGTTGACAAATCCAAAGTGTTATGCTTTCATCATCATGTGGTGGGCCATTATGCTGCAAATTGTCCATGGAGGAAATCCAAGAAGGGATCCACAGAAGGATCTAAAGGTGAGGCACTTGCTTCATAGTTTGAGTTGGATTTCACACTCTTTGCATGCATCGTTTCATCCATGGTGGGAAGTGGTTGGTTTCTTGAGAGTGGAGCTTCTTTCCACATGATCGACGACAAGAGTTTGTTCAATACTTTGGAGGAGAAATATCTCGAGATAATCATAGTGATGGGTAATGATGAGAAGTATAGTGTCTCACGTGTAGGCACAATTATTTTTTAGAGAGAACATGGAGCTCACCTTACCTTAACCGATGTCAACTATCTACTAGGACTAAAGAGAATCTTGGTGTCGATCGTAATGCTGGAAGACACAGGCTATGATGTAGTCCTCAATAAGGGAAAGGTTTTCCTCACACATATCATCATTAGACAAGTGAAGCAAATTGGTTCATGGATCAAGAACCTCTATGCTCTTGAGGTTCAAGATGCATGCAAACCCTTGAACAGTAAGGCAAATGATGGAGACTTGGTCTTTGAGAGGGAGGGTATATTACCTCTCAACATGCAAAGACAAAAGAAGTCTCAGATGATTGTGGAGGAGCCAAAATTGGTACAACAACTTCAAGAGGTTATGGATCAGCCACAATAGCGGAAGCTGAGTGGAGATCGTGTAGAGACATCTACTCATGCAGAGACCTCCAGTAGGGGGAAACTTCAAGTGAGGTGGGCTGAGGGATCACATGCAGTCATACCTTTAGGTAGGAGGAGAGGCGATATAAAGTGATCATCCCATGGAGGAGGGGCAGGATCCTTGAGGTACCCAACCTCTTGGATGAGACCTTGCTACAGTAGCCCCAATGTGGAGTAGCGGGAACTGATTGGTTTGGTAGAAACAAATGTGGATGAAGTGGCATAGAGAGCGACAGTGCAGGGAATCCCAGGACAACGCATAGCTAGAATGTTGCAACAATGCGAGAGGCACAAGTGTTTTGAACAATGCTAGGTGGCACAGAGAGGTGTGCAATGGTGCGAGATGCATGGAGATGTTGCAGTAGCGCAGATGTCAGAGAGGGAGCACTTGTCAGTAGCAAGTAGAGCTTTAGCATCAGATTATGTTCTTAGCCCAATAGAGTGGTCAATTAATAGTGCTTCTGTTCCAAGTGTTGTTGGAGCAAGTGGACCGGGTAGATGTGTTTCATGAAGAACATTCTAGAGTTACATGATCAGGTTCGAGAGAAAGCCTTTCTTGTTGATATCGAGTGTTGAAAAATGTGCAACAAGAAATGATAAATTTAGAATGTGCTAAAAATAGACCTGCTAAAAGTAGCATGTCTAAAAATAACAATTTGGCCATTGAGGTCATTGGCCACATTGGGTGAGAGGTGAAACTGCTAAAAGTAGAAAGTTCTAAAAATAGCATTTCTGGGTCCCTTCCTATTTATGGTAGTCCCTAGTCTATCTATAGGAAGTAAAATTAATTTTGGTCTTCACAGCAGTTGGAAATATTAATTAATTAATTCAATTGAGTTAATTAGTTAAGGAAATACAAATTTGAAGTATTTCTGTGCATGCACATGAGTTGTCCCACACATTGAGGAATTTATCCTTAATTTCCTCCACTCATTGAGGGAATAAGTATGAGTTCTATAATGAGAGAATTAGTCGAGTTAGATTATTTTAACAAATTGTTAAATAATAAAATATGCTTTGGTAATGCTTGCATGCATGTGACCACTATTATTTTAGATAACTAAGAATTCACTCATGGATAACTCTTGTTGCATTTCAATTATGTTGGAGACCGAGTTGACATTAAATGTGGGACATTGTACTATCAGATGCTTGGATATTTCTAGTAAGTATTCCTTGCATGGATAAGGATCTATTATAGGAGATTCGAGGACATGTGGCCTATATATTGAGGCCTACGTACTCCATGATTTTCATCTTGTTATTGAAGATCATCATGATCTTCTCATACAGAGAGAGCACCATAGGTATTGAGCTCATTCTTTTTGTATGTTGTTGAGAATCTACACTTGATTGATAATACATGGTTGGAGTTTTATGTTGGTGCTTTGGATATATATTGTGTTATGTGTGATTATTTTTGTTGATGTGATTATTTCTGTTGATGAGTTATGCATGTTTTTACTTGATGTTGCTCATGAATTTGATTATGCTTCAGCTTAATATTTTGTAGAAGTAGAACAATTATTATGCTTTAGGACATTGCATATATAGGTTTGTTCTACACGTGAAATTTCCACACTCACTTCACTAATTATGTTGTAGACAATGATACCTCATCATTCCAATTTTTAAATATCTTACTCACTTCACTAATTATGTTGTAGACAGTGACACCTAATATCTTAGTCATACTTGGGTCTGATCTAATTGATTCTCATTCAAATATTATAATCACGGGTTGGTCCATAAACCTCAATATTGAACCTACATCTTGAACACCATATGTAATATAACCATCTTCCAACTATATTTGTTTTCC
This sequence comes from Pinus taeda, assembly GCA_000404065.3. Lineage (NCBI taxonomy): Eukaryota > Viridiplantae > Streptophyta > Pinopsida > Pinales > Pinaceae > Pinus > Pinus taeda. The sequence goes on from APFE031302791.1 coordinate 18,515, forward strand.
TTTGTTTACAATCATAAGTAAGTTTACCTCCCTTTAAAGAAGGGTTTCCTCATTGATATAATTCTATCCATCCTTGATTTAACTAGTGCATTCTTTTTCCCTTTAGGTTCCTATAGCTATAACAAGATATTATATATTGAATTGGTTTCCACCTATCATTTACAACATACTACTTTATTAGTCCCTGCCCTTCGAGCCTCGCAGGGACTATAGTAATCGGTTTTTTACGATTGCATTAGTCTCACACAGGAATCGATAAATTCATTTTCCCTTAAACCAAAGTTTGGCGATATTTTCCATTAATCCATGCCATAAAATATGTTTGCCGATGCGTGTAACCAATCACAGCCACGTTCATCTTATTTGGCCTCGATACGAGGTATACGATCTGAAAACTTAGGAAAATGTACGGAAAGCAGTTGGTTAATTAGAACAGCGTCGCGTGCCTGAAGTAATGCTATCTTTGGGATAGCATTAGTTCGCTAACATTTAATGTTAATTACCGGGAACTAACATTACGGAGAAATGGGGGTATGGCGTAGGTTAGGTTTATTAAACGTTGCCGTGTCGAAACCATCGTTGGCGTGTCAAACCATCGTTGCAATGCCGTGTCAATTTGCATGGAAGCAAGACTTTACTTAGCCTCTGTTAAAACGCCTTCACCCTCAGCTGCTCCTTCATCTGCAACGCATTATGATAATTCATATCCTCCTTGCTTTCGATTATCAATTGTCTATGGCAAGCCTATCACGCACAGTGATATTAATCGAATTGTTGCTTCCGGTTCTCCTTTCTGCGCTGCCTCGCTTTGGCTTCCTGCCCGCTCCATCCTGCACCATAGCTCTCGGCGGTGGCTTCCTGCCCGCTCCACCCTGCAATAAGTAACCGACGAACAACCACAAGGCTATAGTTTGATTATCTAATCATTCAACAGTATTGATATAGTCCGAATTCAACTGTTCAGGTAAATCCAACCAGTTCGTTATTCTGTCGATTCCAGCTGCTATTCTTAAAATCAACATTTTATTTTTGTTCTTGATAATATTTGACAATTCTTTGACATCCACTTTTTTCCTTCAGACAAACAGAGTCAATCTGCAGTGTTTTTACCTGTCCTTCGAGCTTCTTTTTCTCCGCGACAACTTCCTCGTACTGCTGCTTGAGATCATAGTAGTCCCGTTCGAGCTGCTTCGTCTTCCAGCGCGCTCGACGGTTCTGGAACCACACTGCTACCTATCTCGTTTGGAGACCTAATTCGGCTGCGAGCTGCATGGTCCAAGTTCTTTCCCTCGACAATAACTCGGTTTTGCGATTTAACTACTCGCTTGATCACGCCCGTCTCACCTTTATCCTTCCCGGCATTTATCATGACCTGCAAATCGTTCAATTTAAAATTGATCATTCTAAGCAATCTCAATAAAGCCAATCGTGCCTAATTGTGAAAGAAATTATTTTATCTTGTGCTATTTTTCGTTAGTAATTTGGGATAATGCGTGTTCTTTCTATTTTTGGGCTTGATTGGAGACCTAATTCGGCTGCGAGCTGCATCTTCCGCTTGGGTTCCAGTTTTCTCTCGGTCCAAGTTCTTTCCCTCGACAATAACTCGGTTTTGCGATTTAACTACTCGCTTGATCACGCTCATCTGACCTTTATCCTTCCCTGCATTTATCATGACGTGCAAATCGTTCAATTTAAAATTGATCATTCTAATCAATCTCAATAAAGCCATTTTCGTATCATAATATTCTGGCCACCCATCCCTTGATAGTCGTTTGTAAGCAACTGCCACTGCTTTCCTTGATAATTCTGGTCGATTCATTTTTATGCAAGCTACTGTAAGCTGCAACACATGGGAAATCAAGACATTCAGATACATGTAATGACAAAAGCCTTGGGTAATCACCTTATTGTCAGTGACATAAAAAAATAGCATTATTAATGGCTCACCTGTCACAACAAAGTGGGCCAAGATCCTCCATTGTGGTATGACCAGGGCCCGCTTTCTTTTGGGATTGGCTTCAAGCAGACAATAACAGGCATCGAGTAGTTCCATATCCTCTTCACATGTCAAAATATTGGCAAATTCAGGATTTCTGAGGAGAAGCTTGGACACAAGATACCCAGCAATTGACCATGTTTGATACAGCCGTGCTTGCTTGCCTATGAAGCGTGCTCTTTTCGTATCATAATATTCTGGCCACCCATCCCTTGATAGTCGTTTCTCAGCAACTCACACTGCTTTCCTTGCTAATTCTGGTCGATTCATTTTTATGCAAGCTACTGTAAGCTGCAATACACGGGAAATCAAGACATTCAGATACATGTAATGACAAAAGCCTTGCGTAATCACCTTATTGTCAGTGACATAAAAAAAATACCATTATTAATGGCTCACCTGCCACAACAAAGTGGGCCAAGATCCTCCATTGTGGTATGACCAGGGCCTGTAGCAACATTGAGATATTAACTGAGCTTATCTAAAGGCAAGAAAGCAAAGTACCATGCAAAGAAGAACACCTACAACTTTTTTCAACTAAAATTACCGACACATTACTTTCATTACCCAAATAGAAGGCACATAATTTTCCTTCCGTCACTCAGGTAAGAACGCAGAAAAATTGCAAAGAATCAACGACCTTGGCTATTTATTTGGCAGTATAATTCTGATAAATGTTTTGGTAGCAAGGAAAAGATGAATACGTGTTCTTGGGGTCACTACCTGTGATGATCTGCATCCCCAATCACAGTTATCTTCCTCTCCTTCAAATCCACTGCAACAGACTCCACTCCTGCAATCAAATATCTTATCAATTCTTGAAACCCAATACATTCTAATAAGAAATTGCAATGGAGAATGCTAGATTGATGTTTACCTTGAACAGGTGCAACAACGGTCATAGCTTTTCTCTTGCTTTTCTCATCGTCAATTGCTACCCTCAGCACCATTTTCTGCAAATCATAATCAGTAGTCGATGGGTTTAATACTTTGCAGTTGTGGGTTCCGTCACATCTACTTCAAAGGCAATCCCGGCAACAGGGCTTTAGCCGCCAATACCCACAAAATCCACGCTTGTAGAACCAGCCATTTTTCATAAAACCTTCAGAGACACAAAGAACCCCGAACAGATCAAATTTGCACGCCAAACCTGCCAAAGGCAGCCCTGCACAGAGCGAAAGGGCAAAGAATTTGCCCGGAATACTGGTATGAGCTGAAGAAAAGCTCCCTGGATTTGGAGGCTGTGCTGGCCGTGGACGAAGTTCCGGTTTCAAAACTGAGAAGAGAAGCCTTTGACTGCATCATAACCTCGCTCGCAGATCTGCATGCAATGTTGATAAACAAGCACATGGCTTGCATGCACGTGGCTTGCGTGGCTTTACGGAGGAATTGTGTAATTTACCATGGTTTATTAGAGCTAGTGATGAAATAACTTTTGTAATTGATAAAAGGGTGATTCAATAACTACGGCAGGTGGCACTTACTAGGCTTGCTTTATGACAACAGTGTCCTGCAATTGAAGTAGGAACAATTGTTTGAGAGCGGTAAGTTTCCTCCAGGGATATAATAGAAATACGTTGTTCCTTATATCCCAGGTATACTGTGATAGTGCAATTTATCGCGATGGGAGACTTTCCCTTCTTTTATTGCATGGTGCCACCCTCGCTCAATAGAAATCACATATAACAACTTGAACTCCGGTATCCTAGTAGGCAACTTAGCAATTTCTTATAGTGGGTCACTCACTTCAATAAGTGTTATGTTATTGTGCGAGACTTTAACAATCTTATGCCCTTCAATGGCAGCACTGTTGCTCAAATGTATAGAAGCCTTATGCTCACAATCAGTATTATCCACTGAATCCTTAACCATCTTATGCTCATTATCAGTATTATCCACTGAATCCGTAGCCATCTTATGCTCGATGATAATTTCACTATAAAGAACGAAATTCCTCTGTTACCTGTGAAAAAAGAGGCTGAGAGGAACGAATGAAAACCTAAAGAGTCCTCAGCTAAGAACCTCTGGAAATAAACGATGATCTAGTAAACATTTACAGAATTTACAAAAATTAAAAAAAAATAAACGATGATCTACTAAACATTTACAGAATTTACAAAAATTAAAAAAATGATTGAAGACCCGACAAAAATTAAAAAAATGATTGAAGACCGTGCAGCTAAAAATTAGAAAAACCTTGCAGCTAATGACAAAGTTTTACCTGTTTCCTTAGCTTTTGCACTCCTTTAAATTACTATCTAGTTCATGGATGCAACAATTAATTAATTTTACCTCCATGGATGCACGTCTGGCTGGGGCAGGGACTAGCTATTCGAACCAGCTCACATCGCTGCCGCAATCCATGGGACGAGTGCAGAAGCTTAAGATCCTCAATATTTCTAGAAACTTCTTCCTAAGAGCATTCTAAATTGGGTGTAAAAATTGTATTCGACCCTCAATATTTTCAAGAATATTCAATTCGAGCTACTCAATGTTTTTAGCAACTTGTTTGCCCAATTTTTCAAGATTAATTTTGAAGATTTAATTCTCTGCAATTTAATGAATTGTATGATTTTACGGCTAACATATTACACTTATCTCTATGAGTTGGCTGAAAGAGCTGATTGATGATTTCAACAACCTACAGCAACTACCTGAGATGCTAGGAATCAAACTGTTTAACCTGCAAAGGCTCTATGTTCATTCCAACAAAGCCACCTGCATGGAAATGTTCTAAGATCTCATGGCAGCCACCTGCATGGGAATGGTCTGAGATCTCATGGCAGGGACTTGCTGCCATGCAGCTCATCTTGTTTCTTACTAAAAACTCATACAATACCCATATTTCCATCTATGATGTTTGAACAATATTGATCAAGGTTAATCTGTGAAATATATAAATGTTATAATGGTGCACTTTTTGATTTAAGGCTCTTGGTATAGTTATATTATATTTTTTTCTTTATTATCATGCACACTCATGGGCACTAGCCGCTGGACTTGGAAAAGAGTTATAATTCTTCCTTTCTCAATTACCTTGATTTCCTTTTTTTGTTTTTTTTTTCTTCCATGGGAATTCAAGATTCCCATGTGAGGTGTAAAGGAACTTTGGGAGCGGGATTCTGGGAAGATATATGTCATAATTTTCCATCGCCTTATACCCCGGTCCATGTGAAAAACTGTGTGTCCGATGAGCATCTAACTAGGTATATATTTCATACGTATTACCAGTTTACCTTAACACTTCATTCCCTATCATATATGTATACGATGGCAGCATCTCAATTAAATTCTATAACATTATCTAGTAGAGTAATTTGATTTGATAGTAATGAACAAGAATTAATACCATAACTTACCCCATCTTAGTTGTATTTAACATAATGTTAGTGCGTTCAAATTTGTTCACCATTGAATGTTTGTTCGCCCTATTTAAAACATCTAGAGTGCAGGATAATCCTTATGCTACATTTAGCGTGATTTTACATAGGCCACATTGTCATAGCCCTGGCAGCTTCAAGTGGGTGATATGACTCATACACTCTCTATGGTCCAAATTTTATTTCCCAATCCAACGGTGAGATTTTATATATTATTTTTCGTTTCTAAATTTGTTTTTCTTCATGCTACTACTAACTACGTGACTGATATTTCAAGGTAATGTTGCTAGCGTACTGAAAGATTTCGTCTTACTCAAGGTCACGATTTGTCAATAGGATTCTTGTTCTAATGCCTTAGCTTCACCGAAGGTTCTGGCAAGTTAATTCATTATGATGGATGGATTCTTGGCCTTTTTTTATGTGCAGGTGATGAACCTACAGGGTGTTCGGAAATCATTCTTGGGATTCCTTCATTTTGACGAGAGTTAGCTTTCGTCCCTATTACTCTCCGTATTAGATTCACATCATAGGTCAAATTCAACCTAGGGTTTCATAGTCAAGCACTCAAAATCTCCGCACAAATATTATGCTTGTATCACTTTTCGAATGTTACATTCAGGTTTAGTTTATTTTCCCCTCTTTGTTTGAAACATTTTAATCTGTTTCCCTCGTAGGGTTTAACATTTTATTAGCCACATGAGAAACTCTGCCTCTAGATTATTTATTCGAAAACCATAATTCTGAAATGATTTTACACTGAATACATTGAGAATCAATTTCTTATTGTAGTGTTTAGTTTTATTGTTCAGTTGGCATAAGCTCCCGATACAATTCCGTTTACCTTTTCCTTTTTCCTTCATATACAGGGTTAGCATACAACGGGAATTCAGAAATGTTTAGGTATATATGAACCTTTAATCACAGGTCAATTGCACAGAGCTCATTTATGTAATTTTTTATTTTTTTTGGTTCATACTAACTTTCAAGTTTCAAGTGGATGTGGTGTATTGAATATAGGTACAATGGAAATAACAAGTTTTCTTATAGTTTTATTTGTTGTGGGGCATTTACAACCAAGTGACTAATTTCCTTTTTCTATTTCCACTTTGGTTTCTTATGTTTCACTCACTTTCCATAGAACTTATTCCAGTTTTTTGTCTTTGTCACCACTCATTGTCTTTGGTTCTTCAAATCTCACCAACATAGCAGCTCAAACTTTTACTGAAAGGGACATTAAATATGTCTTAATTATCATTGTCTATAATGCATAATTTCTGCCAGTGAAAAAAGGGGTTCTATTTCTTGAGCATCTTTGGTTACTAGTGGTTCTAATTGTTAAACTAATGCTGAAGGACCTAGTTCTTATACCAATTGATCAATATTTGGCAATTACTAAGGGGGTTGAACCAATAATTGTATCTTTGCAACATTTTCACTCAATTTAATTTCCTTTTTCAAATATCTTATCATGCAACTAATGGCTTATGTATATGTTTTATTAATTGTTTCTTTTGGAGTTACAAGATAGAGAAATCATATCTAGATTTCAAGAGAATTCACATGTGGAAATTCAACCAGAAACACATGGAGACACCATTGGAAACCCATAAAGCCACACAACCACAAATTTTTGGCTAAATGTGATGTGAAGGAAAGATCTTGCTCCCCCATTACATCAATATTTCTATAGGTTTCTACCTATAGGAGGTTACTAACTAAAGGAAGCTCCAACTCCAACAATTTTTTCTATGTGCTGCAACCCACCACAACACAACAGCCTCCTACCTCAAGAGGCTACAACTTGTTCATTATCAATCTACAAATTGAAAGTAGAAAGCAATCTCTCATGGCAATACAAAATCAAGTTTGTTGGTTACTTTGTATTAATTTTTTCCCTATAGTATGGTTATCATATTCTAGGCTTCTCTTCTTTATTTTTGCTGCTCTCATTCAAGCTCTTTAACTCACTAAAAAAATAATTCTCATTCAACAATGTGTCTTTTATAAGAATAACTTATTGACTATTTGTATTCTAGGTAGGAATACAAAATTAAGAGTTGTCTCCTAGTCTTCTAAGGTCTTCCATAATGTGCCTCTTATTTCCTTTTGTAATATAGATGAGAACTAAAATAATATAGGCCTACAACAATGATTGCAAAAGAGAAATATTGACTTTACACATTTGTATTATTTACATTTTGGAGATTAGTACTAGCCACATGTTAATGCCTTTGATGATTTATGTTTAATAAAAACATTCATTTTCCAGCTTAACTCTCAAGATTTCTTGTGCAATTTTTAATTTTAATTATAAGCTATACATCAAGATAGCCAATCAACATATTTAACAATGATCAACCTTAAACAATTATCAACATAGTTAACAATGATCACCCTTTTCACTTCATATCACTTATCATCCTTTGCACTTCAATCAATCTTGCAACAATGGCCTTATAGTAATCAACATAAATAGACCTTAAAGCAATAAAAAAAGATAAAAATCATATTAGTGACACCAATCATCCTTAACATGATTATTTGACATCAATGACAATATTTTCAACAATGATGTTAGGATTGTTTCCAAGGAAAAAAAATAATAAGATGTTAAAAGTTAAAAACATTAATGACATTAGTAATACTAAAATAAAAAATATAAAAGTATAAATGATTTAATCATATTAATAAATTAATAATACCAGCCTAGATCCATTAGCGAGAGGGTTAGGTTCTCCTTTCACTCTAAAATATGTTTTCATCTCAAGAGGTTCCTCTAGACACTTGGTAGATCCTTAGCTATGTAGATTTTATTTTCCATTTTAAATAGGTTATAATCTACATGAATACCACTAGTCAATACCATGGGTCCTCATAAATTGTGACCTCAAAAAACATAAGTAACTCAACCAACTCAGGTTTCTTAACTAACCAACAAAAATTAATAAAATTAATAATAATAATAAAATATAATTTTTATTGGTTTGTAGATTTATGTGGAGTGGTTTTTGAGAGGCTAAATTCGGATATTCCACATTTTTCATCTTTTCATTAGTCGACGTTTCGAGCATAGACCAAGAATCATCATGAGTACTAATTTACACAGAAGAGAAAAGTCTGTCTCATTCTTTTCTCTGTATTTTAACCCTTGCTTTCTGGAGATTATGAATCTCTTTCCATGTATCCCCTCCGCATAGGGCAAAGATATTGTTTTGTAGATTTCTGTGGAGTGGTTTCTAAAAGGCTGAATTCGGATATTCCACAGTGTTCATCTTTTCATTGGTCTACGTTTCGAGCCTAGACCAAGACTCATCATCACGACTGATATATAGATAAGATAAAAGAGTGTTTGATTCTTTTCTCTGTATTTTAACCCTTGTTTTCTCGAGATTACGAATATCTTTCCATGTATCCCCTCTATACACGGCAACGATATTGGTTTGTAGATTTTTGTGGAGTGGTTTCTCAGAAGCTCAATTTGGATATTCCACAGTGTTCATATTTTCATTAGTCGACGTTTCGAGCCTAGACCAAGACTCATCATCAGGACTGATCTACATAGAAGATAAAAGTGTGTCTAATTCTTTTCTGTGTATTTTAACCCTTGTTTTCTCGAGATTACGAATCTTTTTCCATTTATCCCCTCCGTACAAGGCAACGATATTGGTTTGTAGATTACTGCGGAGTGGTTTCTAAGAGGTTGAATTCGGATATTCCATAGTGTTCATCTTTTCATTAGTCAATGTTTCGAGTCTAGACCAAGACTCATCATCACGACTGATTTACAAAGAAGATAAAAGTGGTTCTCATTCTTTTCTCTGTATTTTAACCCTTGTTTTCTCGAGATTACGAATCTCTTTCCATGTATCCCCTCCGTACAGGGCAACAGTATTGGTTTGTAGATTTCTATGGAGTGGTTTCTAAGAGGCTGAATTCGAATATTCAACAGTGCTCATATTTTCATTAGTTGACGTTTTGAGCCTAGACGAAGATTCATCATGAGGACTCATTTACAGAGAAGAGAAAAGTGTGTCTAATTCTTCTCTCTATATTTTAACCCTTGTTTTCTCGAGATTACGAATCTCTTTCCATGTATCCCCTCCATATAGGGCAACGATATTGGTTTGTAGATTTCTGTGGAGTGGTTTCTCAGAGGCATTCCATAGTTTTCATATTTTCATTAATCAACGTTTCGAGCCTAGACCACGACTCATCATCACGACTTGTTTACAGAGAAGAGAAAAGTGTGTCTGATTCTTGAAGTTATTTTAGTTATAACATAGTGTTATTTTTATTTTTATTTTATTTTGAGTGAGCGAACATGACATTACATTACAACATAACTACCATACTAGGTTGGAGAGTGCCTCTGAGTGCACTTAATTATATTAATAGTTTAACCAAATGATAAAAGTAACTAGTAACTAATCATATAAATAATAAATAATAGAAAATGGGAGGAAGGATGTAAAAGGAGAGGAAAATGAATTAGATAAAATAAGGGGATTAGAGTAAAAGGGTTACAATGAAACAGGAAACTAGAAAGAAATAATCTTACAAGTGAGAGATTTCTTGTTAATTCTCCGACCATTGTTATCATTGAGATTGTTATCTCACTTCACAATTTCAATGACTTCCCTAAAATTTTTATGAAGCTAGTGATAAGTTTTAACAACAGGGATACTAGAATCTTTAATATATATGTGATGTTTAGTTTTCTCAAAATGGTGAGCTAGGGACCAAGAATGAAATGGATTATGTTTGATGTCAATAAATTGGTTCTAAATTCTAATTTTATGGAACTACAATTTCACCCATGTATTGTTTCCCATAGAAGCATGTGATCATGTATGTGCCTTTCACGTTGTAAGGGTCAATAGGGTATTTTATAGACTAGGGGAACTTACATATAGTGTTGAAAGTGTTGAAGGCAGCATAGATGTTTTTTTTTAACCATTGCTTTCAAACACCTTAGTAAGATGAGATTTTTATTAGAAATTCTTAATGTTGTGGTGCCTAATGTGTTTAAAAACCAAATATTTTAGGCACTGTGATGATGGGAATTGACATGGAGATACTATTTAGTGTGAATCTCTTTATGGAACATGGAGATACTATTTAGTGTGAATCTCTTTATGGAAAACCTAGTGCAAAATGAAACTATCCTCTTTCTTGCTAATAAGGACATCAACAAAGGGAACGATACCATCAAATTCAACTTCCATTGTGAATTTGATGAAATTATATTGGAAATTTAGATGTTGTTTGAAAACTTCTAAATTTTTTTGACCATGGGTCCAAATTATAAATGTACCATCAATGAATATTTTCCATAGTTTGGGTTAGAAAGGGGAAGAATCTAGGGCTTGAATCTCAAAGTCCTCCACAAAAAGACTTTTAGTAATGGGGAGAGAAGGGAGCCCATGGAAACTCCACAAGTTTTGCTGATAGATTTCATCTTTAAGTTAAAAAATGTGTATTTTAAGATAATTCTAACTAATTTCTTATTTCTAGGGTCAATGGTGTTCTTAATAATACCAATGTCTTCATTAATGGGGATTCTAATAAAAGGAGAAACAACTTTGGAGACAAAGAGAATATTAATTTCATTGATGAAGGCAACAAAGTCTTTTTCAAAATAATCCATATATGACATTACCAACAAAGGGCTTAAGATATTGGGCTAAGTGGTTAGCAAGAACATGATTGGGTAGACTCATAGTGTTTACAATGTGTCTAAGGGGAGACCCATCCTTATGGATATTGGGGAGGCCATAGATTTTAGGGGTAAGTAGGTTTATTTCAATTAGCTTCTTGCAAATGGTGTTGATGGCATTATTTTAATTGATGGAATAGGAGTACCATGACCATCAAGGTATGTAAGAGAAACAACAAGGGAAAGGAGGAAAACGTCGAGTGAAGAGGCATCAAGGAAGCAACTAAAGAGGAGAAGCAACAGGAAAAGGAGCATCAACAACGAACAATGAAGGAGAAACAACATGTGAAGGAGAAACAACAAGGAAATGTATACATTAATGAACAAGATCAACAATATAAAGGAGTAGAAGAAGGAGAAGGAGTTGTGATACATTGAAATGTTTTGATAATTTTGAAGAGATTGCTATATTGAAGAAGAGCCTCCTGTGGGTTGTAGCCTACATAAAACATATGGGATTTGGAGCTTCCTTCCATATTGAGTCTTGTAAATAATTGAGGTAGAGGAGCCTATAGAAAATGAGATGTAATAATGAGTACTAGATCACCTTCTCATCACAACAATAAAAAAATCATGTTTTTCTCCCTTTATGGGTTTCCACCTATATCTGATGTCAAAATGTGCTTTTATTATCTTTTCATGTGATGTTTTAGTTTTTTATTACTTGTTGTTCACATAGTCAATCTCCTCGTCATTATCTGTTAAGTTGCTCATGTAATGTTTTAGTTAATTAGTGTAATGAAAATAATGTTAATGTCCATGAATATACTAAATTGATTCACCTCCCACTCAGTTTCAAGTTTTCATCAATTGGTATGGGAGAGAGCTGAGTCATGGAATATCAAAGTGTACCTGTGTTGAGTGCAACAAACTTTAATCAATGGGAAGATAAAGTAAAATCTAAACTGATATCTTATTGAAGTGGTGTATGGAAACTAGTATGTGATGGCTACCCCAAATATTCTCCCTCTTTGCAAGGACAATAGTGGAATGCTAAAGAAAAATTCTTCATGTATAAAAATATCCATAATAAGGATCTTGATAAAATAACAGATTTAACTTCTGCAAAATAAATATTGGATAGATTGCAGCTCATGCATGAAGAGGCTTCAAACAACAATGTAGAGAAAGGAAAGAGAAAGAGGAAGTAGAAAAAACCCTGTTAAAAGAAACGTATTCACTTAAATAAAACCTCTACATGTGTGAATGTGCCTCACTCTCATGAAGAAAAAAAAGATGGAAATCAAGTTAGGCTTGACTTATGATTGGTTAGTATAGAAATATTGAGGAATGGAAAAAAATATTTGAAGAAACCTGTGCATATATGTGATTAGAAAGAGCATGAGTACAAGGAGTAAATTGTTAGATTGAAGACACTACTTGAAGAAGCAAGGAAACTAGAAGAGGCAATGACTAGTAAATTCTAGGAGAGAGACCTACATTGTAAAATATTAGAAGATGAGGTTGATTGAGCTAGAAGTAAGTTAGAAGAAAATAATAGGTTGTGTAAGTAGCTATAAGAGGACTTTGCCTCCATGAGGAACCCAACAGAGGCAACCATTAAAGATGATAATCATAAGTAGCTCTAAAAGGACCTATAGAAAAGCATCACATGTTTTGCTTGCCATGAACATGGACATGTGGCAGCAGATTGTCACAACAAGAAGATGAAGACTATTTAGGGAAACATGCAACAAACAAGAAGGTACCATCCAACAAGAAAACAAAGGAGAACATCAAAAACTAGGTACATAAAATATTTCTATGGTATTGTTATATGTGTAATGAATTTGTAGATAAATGGTTTGAATACAAAGTGTATATGAAGAAAAATATGAACCCAAAAAGAAACACATCATTTTCTGTATTTATTGGCCACATAAGATGTTTTGTGTGTAATAATCTTGGCCATAAAGCCAACTATTTTAAGCTTCCATATATTCTAAAGAGTACTAGACAGAAGATGGAAGCAACTTGAAGAATAAAAGAATACTAATGAAATGCAAACAAGAGAAAGAAGTCTATGAAAGTGTGAAAGAGAGAGAAAGGAACAACTTGTTACTTCAATGACACAATGAAGGCATCATAGTTTTAGGGGGAGCTGCTCCAAGAAGCAATCATCCAGTTAGTATTAGAAGAGGGAGCATCAATCATCTAGTTAGTATTAGAAGAGCATCAAAATTTCAGGGGGATTTGATAATGAAAGAAAACATTTTCAGTGTTAGAAAAAATATAAAATGTGAAGTATCTACAATCATGTAATAAGGAACAAAAGAAATTTTAAGTGACATATATGAAGCTATAGATGCAAAGCCTTGCCTATTACAGTGAATCAATTGAAAGAAGTGTAGGTAAAAATACCATAGTGTCATAAGAATGAGAGCATAAAATTGACTAATAATGTTCTTATCACTTATCTTGTATGAGAGTTATGAGTACAAATCTTGTGAATTAACACAAAAGTTATTCAGTTCAAAAATCCTAGCGTTAATAATCACACACCAATGCAAACCTCTATAGATAAGCTACTTAAATATTGTGACAAAGGTAAAGTAGCATTTTGCAGCAGTTGAAGTAATGTAAAAAGGAAAACAGATATTATGGATGAACCCTACTTTAGTAATCTAATATATTATTGTTTTGACGGTGAGCAAAAAATAGGTATTACAAGAAGTGTAAGAATTCCTTCTCTAAGGATGATCTTGCAACTTTTCCTTCTCCAAGGTTTCTCTCGAAGATTAAAACAACCAAAAAACATATTAAAATAAAATAAAATGAAATCATATCTGAAAAATAGTTTAATCCAAGCAACATAGAGGATACTTTTACTATACCTAGCTAAACTAGTATAAGGATTCAAGGATTTTGACATTGGTTTTGTGAAGAGTGCTAATATAAACCCAATGGAAGGAGACAATTTTGGAGATGTGTAGGAGGATGCTTTGGAAAAGTTGAGTTTTTCATCAAATTCCACTGTGATGAGATCTGAGGTCACTAATGAAGAAGGATTCGATAATCATGAGGAGGTTATCTATTGTTGAATGAAGCACAAAAAGACATGGAGCATGGTGGTGATGTTAAGGGGCATATAGGAAAATGTAATATTGGTATCGAAAATGCAGGTTTCCCAAAGGTTGGCCATGAAAGTTAGCATTATCATCCTCACTATTCACAATACACAATGCGACATCAATTCCCTGAGGGGATTTTAATTTTTTTAGGTGGTGCTCCAAAGCTTTACTCTATTGAATATGCACATACAACTGTTACATTTCCTAATTGATGCTAGTCTACAACATGAAAATATGCATTCAATTCACTGAGTGCATGTCAACCTTGCAATATAAAATTTTATGATAGTGTAACGATTTGTTTATCCGGTCCACCATATGTGTTGGAAATTTCTGGTAATGTCAAACAAAAATTAACATAGGAACAATGATTTATTTTAACCCATAGAATGATACTCTGTTTTTGCACAAGGAAGCAAAAAGATTGTTTGCTGGAGAACAGAGTTTTCAACAACAGACATAAAAACTTGTATTCATTAATAAAAAACAACTAGTTACAAAAGCCCTTCCTCTTAACAGAGGGATTCACCAAGAACTTCCAAAAAAAAATTGCTCAGTCTCTTTTAGAAATTAACTCTGTCTCACCTCCAAGTTTCTTACACTACTGTGTAAAAATAAAATTTACATTTACTGCTGTAAGAATAAAATCTTTTACATACTCTGCCTTAAACGCTTCCCTGTATGTTTTCAAAACATATTCAACTAACAAGAGTACATTACATTTGCACTGCTGCATATGCCCTTACACTTTCAACGAACAACAAAAAAAATTGCTTTTTACGCTGCTGCAGATATTGCATATTACATTTCAACAACTGAGATTACATACACACTGTTGTGCGTAAATTTTGTTTTCACTTCTTGCTTCGACGCTGCTACGTTCCTTTTTTACATTACATTACTAATGCAACAACATAAAAAAAAGTGTCATATATGTTTTTGACTTCTTCCATAAAAAAAAAAAACTACACCAATACTCTCGTGGAAAATATAAAACATTAAAATTAAAAAACTTACCTACATTTACGATCATAGTAAATTGCATCAAAATTACTTTCCTCACAAGCGAGTGGTCAAACAAAAACTTCACGCAAGGTTCATGTGTTGGACTATACGTAGCTTTGGCTTCAATTAATGGCTTCAAACCTTCATTTTAGTCGAACGGTTATTGCTTGCTCAATCCACACGAACTTCACCAGTTGGGGAATGAGTGGTTTTGGAACCATATTGTGGACACGCGTCGGGAGGTAGATGTGATCGGAGCCTCCCCGGGAAAAACAACTTTTGGCAAAATGCGGTGTGGGGAATGGATTGGTGGTTTTGCAAAACAGCGCTGCAATAAATGTCACAGTTGGAATTACATTTCAACACTCCCCTTTAATTTCAACTGCTGGGTTATCAGTCATACCTAGACATTTCCTCAAAACTTCAAAAGTTTTATGCCCCAATGGCTTGGTCAAAATTTCTGCAACATGCTCATGAGTCCTGCAATGTTTTAAGACAATTTCTCCATTGTTCACCAATTCCGTGATGTAGAGAAACTTTGTGTCAATGTGTTTTGTTCTTTTATGAAACACAAAATTCTTGGATAATGCAATAGCTGAGCTATTGTCACAAAAATCATTGTTCCTTTTGCCTACTCTTGGCCTAAACTCCTTAACATCCTTCTCATCCAAACTGCTTGCCATGTTGCTACTGTAGCTCCCACATATTCAGCTTCTGCTCTAGACAACGCTACAATAGGTTGTTTCTTAGAATCCCATGAAATAGCTTCTAAACCCATGTGAAAAACATAACGGGATGTGCTTTTCCGATCATCTACACTTCTAGCCCAATCATTACTAGTGTATCCAATTAAATCTGAACATTCTGAAGTAGTATATAAAATGTCAAACCTTTTAGTACCTTTAACATACCTCAAAATCCTTTTTGCTCCGTGCTAATGTGCTCCTTTTGGCCTCTCCATGAATCTGGAAATAAGACTAACAGCATACATTATATCTAGCCTAGTTGTAGTCAAATACATGAGGTTGCCAACTATGCTGTTGTACAAACTAGGATCAAAATCCTTGTTGTTGTCCTCTTTGCTGAGTTTTAATCGCGTCACTATGGGAGTGATTGTTGCCTTGCTCTCGTGCATATTGAATCTTTTCAACACTTCATTAGTATATTTCTCTTGTGAGATAAAAATCTCATTTCCATTTTGTTCTACTTCTATTCCTAAGAAGTATCTCAGCAAACCCATTTCAGTCATTTCAAATTCTTCTTTCATGACTATTTTGAAATTTTCAATAAGATAATCATTATTACCTCTGAAAATTACATCATCAACATATAACACAACAATTAGTATCTTACCATCTTTTTCTTTGATGTAGAGGGTGGGTTCTCCCTCACATTTTTCAAATCCATTTTCCAGTAGATAGGAATCTATCCTATTGTACCACGCTCTTGGTGCTTGCTTCAGCCCATAAATAGCTTTCTTCAATCTTCACACTTTGTGCTCTTGCCCTTTCTTTCTATACCCTCAAGGTTGTTCAATATAAACCTCTTCCATTAACACTCCATTTAGGAATGCTGACTTCACGTCCATTTGGTAAACTTTCCACTTGTTTTGTGCTGCTATGGACATCACTGTTCTCACGGTTTCCATTCTTGCAACCGGTGCAAAAGTTTCCTCATAATCTCTCCCATAGTGTTGCTTATATCCTTTGACATCAAGTCTTGCTTTGTGTCTTTCTATTTTGCCTTCAGCATTACTCTTGGTCTTGTAAACCCATTTGACTCCAATGACTTCTTTTCCTTTTGGTAGTTCTACTAAATCCCATGTCTTGTTTCTTTCTATGGCATTGATCTCCTCATCCATAGCTTTTATCCATTTCCTATCCTTAATTGCATCTTCGAAATGAACATGGTCATCAACATGACAATATAAGGCAAACAAAGAATTTGAACCTTCATTTGTTTCATCTTGTTCATAAATATCACTTAAATTTCTAAAGTTCTTACCTCTTTCCTTTGGTATACAAGTGCTTGAAAAAGCACTTGAATTTCCTCCTTCTAATGTGCTTGGAGAAGCACTTTCATTTCTCCTCAAGGGTGTCTCTTGTTGCCCTTGTGTTGGCGCTGCTATTTGGGGATGTATTACAACCATCTCCTCATCATCTTCATCATGAGACAAACAATTTTTAACATTCATTGTTTTCTCTATGCTTCCATCCCAAGCTTCCTCTTCAATGAACTGAACATCTCTCCTCACAAAAAACTTCTTGGTGGATGGGTTATACAACGTCTAAGCTTTTGATTCCTCATTGTATCTAATGAAAATACATTTCCCCCCTTTGTTGTCCAAGTTCTTCCTTAGCTAATCTGAAATGTGTGCATAAGCCAACATCGAAAAACTTTCATGTGGGTGACTCTTTGCTTTCTTCCACTCCATGCTTCTTCCGGCACTTTATTCATGATTTCTTTTGTAGGGCATCTATTTAAAATATACGCTGCATAATGTACAACTTCAGCCCAATAATCATTTGGCAAATGCCTTTCCTTTAACGTACTCCTCGCCATATCCATGATTGTCGTGTTCTTCCTTTCGACAACTCCATTTTGCTGCGGAGTGTACCTGGTGGTAAATTGTTTATGAATTTCATTTTCTCTACAAAAGCGTAGAAATTATTTGGAGGTATACTCACCTCCTCTATCAGTTCTTAAAACTTTGATATGCAACCCAATTTGATTTTCTACAAGTGCTTTGAAATTGCGAAATTTTTTGAACACTTCACTTTTATTGTTCATGAAACAAACCCAAGTTTTTCTAGTAAAATCATCAATGAATGTTAAAATATATTGGCTTCCTGCTAGTGATGGACTTTGCATCGGTCCACATAAGTCTGAGTGGACAATCTCTAAGGGTGCTTTTGCCCTTATGCTTTTCCCTGATGGAAAACTTTCTGTGTGTTATTTCCCCAAGATACAACCTTCACAAAGGTTGTCTAGTTTCTCTATCAATGGTAATTCTCTTACCATTCCTTTTCTATTCAACAAGTTAAGACATCCAAAGTTGAGATGTCCAAATCTCAAGTGCCACAACCAATTTTCATCCTTTGGTTCGCTTTCGAAAGCCTCTTGCGTAACTGCTGCAATTTCTACCCCATCTTTCAAATCAACTTTTATCCTGAGAGGGAACATCATGTTCCTTGTCATCTTCACTTCAACAATACATCGTTTACTGAGTTTTCTATCCATAATGTTGCATACATCATTCTCAAAGAAAACATTGTACCCCTTTTGAACAAGTTGTCCAATACTTAAGAGGTTACACTTCATTCCAATAACAAATAGACACCTGCTATGGTTTTCTTTTCACCTTTCTTTGTTAAGATATTTACCTCTCCTTTTCCCATAACAAAAAATTTACTATGAGTCCCAAGTATGACTTGTGACTTCACATTCTCATCTAAATTAGAAAATAGGGCTATGTTTCCTCTCATATGGTTACTGCAACTCGAGTCTAGAAACCATATATCATCACTCTTTGTTTGAGACATATTACAAGCTAACAACAAATTATCTTGGCTGATATTTTCTCTAGTGAAATTTGCACTAGATCTATTATTCATATCATGGTGCTTCTTCCTACATTCATTTGCATAATGCCCATATTTTTTACGATAATAACATTGGACATTGGATTTTTCATACCTTTGTCCTTGAGCATGATGTTGTCCACTTTGTTGACTGCTGCCTTGGCCTTGGTTCTGATTTGGATTGCTGCCTCTTCCTTCAGTGTTTGCTGGACTGTTTCTTCCACCTCTGTTTTGGCTTCTCCCTCTTCCTCTCTTTTTTCCTCTCCCTTGACCTCTTCCTCTTCCAAAGGACATCTCGGTCTTAAAGGCTTGTTCTAGAGATGAGTTTTCATTCCTACTCAATCTCTGCTCATGTGTTATGAGTGATGCATGTAGTTCATTAACTCAGAATTTTGTGAGATCTTTTGTCTCTTCTATGGTGGTGACAATCACATCGAACTTTGAGGGTAGGACTCTCAATAGTTTCTCCACAATCCTCCTTTCTTCAAGAATCTCTCCATGAGACCTTATTTGTGTGACGAGACCAATTACTTTTGTGAAGAATGAGTCAATATTATCTAATCCTTCATGCATATATTCTCAAAATCTCTTTTGACCATGTGTAGTTTTGCTTTCTTCACTTTCTCCATGCCTTGGTAGGTTATCTTAAGAGTTTGCCATGCTTCTTTGGATGTCTTGGCTACTCCTATCCTTGGAAACACACTCTTATGCACTTCTTGATATAAGAAGATGAGGGCTTTAGAATCCTTCTCCTTATAGCTCTTCAACATATCTTTCTCTCCCTCATTTAAATTGTTAAACTCATTTTCATCCGTTGGTTCTTCAAATCCATCATCGAAAAATTCCCATAACTCTTGTGAGGCAAAGAGGTCTCTCATAGTTATTGCAGAGTAGTCATAGTTTTTTCCATTAAATAGTGGGAGATGATTATTACCCATACCCATGCTAGTGCTCGTGGTTGAGCAAGCTATTCTTGCACTCTAAACTATGCTTCACAATACTTCATTGTGTATTTAAAAATAACTCATTGTCTTCAGAAAAAAAACTTTCAAAAATACCTTTGAATCTTTTTTGACTGAGTCTTCACTCTTCTAGAGAAGGTCATGCAAAAAAAAATAATTTGAAAGAGCCTCGACAAGGTCTAATACCATGTTGGAAATTTCTGGTATTTTCAAACAAAAATGAACATGGAAACAATGCTTTGTTTTAACCTAGAGAATCATACTTTTTTTTGCACAGGGAAGCATAAAAATTGTTTGTTGAGAACAGAGTTTTCAACAACACACATAAAAACTTGTATTCATTAATAAAAAAACAACAGGTTACAAAATCTCTTCCTCTTAACAAACTCATTCACCAAAAACTTCCAAAAAAAATTACTTCTGTTTTAAAATTTAACTCTCTCTCACCAAGTTTTTTACACTACTTTGTGTACAAATAAAATTTACATTTATAAAATCTTGTACATACTATTCCTTCAACGCTTCTCCTTATTTTTTGAAAACATATTCAAT
Source organism: Pinus taeda (assembly GCA_000404065.3). Taxonomy (NCBI): domain Eukaryota; kingdom Viridiplantae; phylum Streptophyta; class Pinopsida; order Pinales; family Pinaceae; genus Pinus; species Pinus taeda. The sequence goes on from APFE031302791.1 coordinate 38,778, forward strand.
TAACAATAGGACATTACATTTGGGCAGCTACATATGCCTTACACTTTCAACTAACAACAAAAAAAATTGCTTTTTACCATGCTGCGAATATTGCATATTACATTTTAACAACTGAGATTACATACACACTGTTGTGTGTAAATTTTTTTTTCAATTCTTGCTTGGACCCTGCTGCTTTCCTTTCTTACATTACATTACTAATGCAACCACAACATACAAAAAAAAATGACATATATGTTTTTGACTTATTCCATATAAAAAACTACACCCATACTCCTGTGGAAAATATAAAACATTAAAATTAGAAAATTTATATACATTTACGATCCTAGTAAATTGCATTAAATTACTTTCCACTAAAACTTCACCCAAGGTTCTTGTGCCTCACTGTACTCAGCTTTGGCTTCAATCAACTGCGTCAAACCTTCATTTTAATGGAACAGTGCTCGCTTGCTCAATCCACATATTCGTTATTCGTGAATCTCAAGGGAAAAATATTCTACATATGTCTCAATAGAAAATCAATGCGAAAGTGTAATGACTCAAAAATACTTTGTCGAGTTGAATTCAAGTAGACAACACCCCTATAGATATGTTGTGCAAGTTATTGAATCTCCCACTTGACTGAACTGTGGATGAAATTTTTAAAAAGTATCTTGAGCATAAGGCCAAGAAGGAAGGCGAGGACGGACAACAATTTGGTGAGGTTGTTCTAGGAGAAACAATCTATGTCCATCAAAAGCGTAAAGGGATGAGCACTTCATTTTTAATGTGAAATTTCCTGAGCTACTAGTTTATGTGAACATGGACGAGGAAGTCTTGACACAGTCGCAGGAGAAATTACTTGATAAACTCTCAATTTATAATGACACATCTGCAATTTTTATAATCTCTAAATTGGAGGTTTCCTTAACAAAACATCAGAGTAAAGGACTGTCGAGTATTATTTGTGACATGTCATAATTAGAGGAATTCAAGCTTTATAGTAGGAAGTGAATGAACCTACAATCATATAGAGTGATTCCGTGGATTTCTATGATGAATAGAATGATGTTGGAGCTGCATCAATAGGGAGAATGGTGAGTGATATTGAGGAGATTCTAAAGAACATCTTTATTTGTCTCGAAATCATCAAAGCTATCAAATCATCAGATTCCTTAGGATGTGATCTAAGGATGCTAGAGCAATGAAAAAGACGTTGAAGATTTCCTATGTAAATTGCTTATGCCTTGTGTTGATTACCTCAGTAACCTTCGAGCATTTTCGGAAGAACAAATTTAAAATTTATGAAGCAAACCTCGCTGTGATACTAGTGCTGGATTCTCCTCTCGATTGCAGGATGCTTTATTAATAACGAAAGTGAAGGTCACTTTGTCTTGGAAACCAAAAGTGCAGAAATGTTGTGCTTAGACTTTCGGTTGTTTCCTGAGGACGAGGACTACAATACGAAGAAGAGTGATGAATACAGAAAATTAGAAGAGTTTTGGAAGAATGCACCAATGGCTTCAACAATGCGAAGAGCTCAAATTTTTGGGCAGCCTTGATATTTTCTGAGATGCAGGAAATGATGAAGGATATTTACAGCTGGCCAGTCTAACAAAGGCGGAGATGCATTCTCCACTTGATGGAATTGGGTGGCCACCTTATGTTATTATGACTGTGGAGTGATAATGAAGGATGCCTAAGGCATTAACGAAAGAAATCCATTGTGAGAACAACAATGTTTTGGTTGATGCAATGTTATTTATCGTGTCCATATGTAGTGTTGGTGGTTGATACAATGTTGTACAATGTTGGTGTAGATGCAACAATATATTTATATTGTTGAAGGCTTATAGTTGGATATTTTGAATTATGTTAACCCTGAAAAAGTATCAAAGGTGACCCACAACTATACTGATGGTGCAGGAAATCCCTAAACTCCTTGCTATTGATGTTAAAGGGGGAGGAAAATAGAGGTTAGATGTGCACAGGTAGGCTCATTATTTTTTCATCAATGCCAAAGGGGGAGATTATTTGCTTTGTTGTCATTGATGGAAAAGGAGCAAGAGGAGTACCAAGGTATGCAGGAGTAGCAGCAATGCAAAGACTAAAAACATGTAGTGAAGCTGCATCAATCAAGCATCAAAAGTGAAGAAGTAGCAGACAAAGGAACAACAACAAGGAACATTGAAGGAACAATAACATGTAAAAGAGAAACAACAAGGAAATGTGTACACTAATGAACAAGATAGGAAATGAAAAGGAACAGAAGAAGGAGGAGTTCTGATACATTGAAATGTTTTGATAATGTTGCAGAGATTGTTATATTGAAGAATTTGTTCTGATGTGAAATTGTTGATTGATCTTGTAAGACCTCAGTTATTGTAAAAGAAGCTAATTTTATGTGTGATTATTATTATTTTTTGGCAAAATGATGATGAAATGATTATCAAAGAAAATGATGTAATTAAATAAATAAAATTTTGAATATATAGAAATTTCAAAATTGAATTAAAATCACCTAGGATTTTTAGGAAAAGCTAAAGAAAATCCTAGGCTAAAGGGGTAACAAATTGTAGGAAGGCATTAAGATGCAAGGAACAATCCTTGGGAATAATAATGTTAAAAGGACATTATGTAGAATCAAGGGACATGATGAAAATTCATTGGAGTTTCTAGTATGATGAAAAGTCATTCTAGGGATTAGAGGTTGTTCCATGGTTGGGTGTGGATCACTCAATTCCCAGCTCTATTACTCCTTAGACTTATTATTGAGTTATCTACCTTTATTATGATTTTGCAAAATCTGAATCTAAGTAGAGTGTATTAGTTAGGTAGTGAAATTGAGTTATCTACCTTTATTATGATTTTGCAAAATCTGAATCTAAGTAGAGTGTATTAGTTAGGTAGTGAAATGAGTAAGCTATATAAGTCAGGTAAGGAAATGAGTAAATAGTATTTTTTATTGAATTACATGAGTAGTTAGCTTGCTGTGTAGAAAGAATATATGTGAAAGTATCATGATGATTATGTAAATTGTCTTGGACTTTTGCTCATGGGTTGCCAAGGTTCTACCTTGAGAATCTAGATCAAATTTGAATACTAAATTTAGAATAAGGACAAAATTTCTTGATGAATATCTCTAGTAAGAACATCTGTGAAAACATAGAAGAAAGGTATACATGCACAAGTGCAAATGTGGATTAGGGTTGGTTGGAATAGAATAAACACAAAAACATGAGTTTGTTGGTGCACTAGCATGACTATTAAAAGCAACCTTAATGCCTACATTAATTATCTACATAGTGTAAGTCTGTTTATTTCAAGAGTGTTGGACATTGTTTATGATAGTGAATTAAGAGGCTAATTCAAAATGAATAAAAAGGAAAACTACAACAAATAAACGACAAGAAAATATTCAAGCTTTTAACTAAAAGCAACAACTATGAACTCAAGATCTGTAATAACACCACATAGATTCATCAATCAAATACTTAAACTAATGTGATAGATTCATCAATCAAATACTTAAACTAAAGTGATAGATTCATCACACACTACCACACAAATGTAAACATAGCAAGATATAGAATCTACTTTGAACAATAAAGGTAAATCATAAATATCAATACTCACAACAATCATAGCAATTGAAATAGGAGGAATAAACAATTTCAAGAGTAAAATGAAATAAGTATGGAACAAGTAAACCAGTAAATCCCCTAGGTGAGTCTCCAGAAGTCACTCCCTAAAGACACCTAGAATGAGAATACAAGTAAAACACAACCTTTCTGATTAAATTCAATAATAAAGATATGTCATCACCCTAGTGCGAATACTCTTTGTCAAAAATGAAAGTTACAATCTCCCAATTCCTAGCTAGCTACATTCTATTTGGCTTATGGGCTTTATACAATCTATGAGAGACAAACATATAGGAGTGAATCCTCAATATGAGGAGATCGTGAGGATTTTGCAACTCACAATCAAATTTTGTTACAAAATAAACTTTATTCCCTTATTCTTCTGCTAGCCTACACGAGCCACACATTGTCCTTTTTTCTTTTCTTGGTAGTATTGTTCGATCATTTGATGAGCAATAGTTGAATTCATATCCTTGCACATAAAAATAGAGAAAGTTAGATTTCATACTCAAAATTACACAAAATTCAACAATTAGTTAGTTATTGATTTTATGGAGCTTCTACTATCATTTCTTCTAAATTATTTTCTAAAATGAATGAATAATTAAGCTAATATGAGGATAAAACATATATTTTCTATGGTCCAACATACTCTCGTGCTTACCTTTTTGCATGTCCTCATGCAATAAGATGATTGAGGTGCAATGTGTCAAAAAATAAGCACCATAAACCTCTTGTTTATATAGCCTAAAACCATTTTTTCATTTGATTATTGTAAAAGCCTTGTTTGTATGGTACTTTGGAAAATCATAATCACAATAATACCCTTTAGGGGGTACCAAATAATAGGATATTTGTAATGCCATCCTATTGAGGTAGGACCCATGCTTAGGACTATATTGTTGTACATGTTTAGGCCAATAGCACTAGTTTTAAAGTTTCTATACCCAAATGGCTCTGGGTTTTTTATATTGTTAGTGGAAGCTTCCCATCTTTTCCTTGCTCCCAACAAAGCTTCCTCCTTAATGTCCTCAATATAATCTCTTCCTCCCTCTACAATATTTCTATGGAGTGGTCCCAATTTAGCCATGACTCCCTCTTGTTGCATAAGCCTTCTATGTTGGATGAAAATATGTAAGGGTTTCATGGGTTCTCCTCTGACCCATAAATCTACACCATCTTCCCTTTTCTAGAAAATGTTATAGGCTTTAGCCTATTTAACTTGATTGGAAGTAAAAGAGAGGAAAGCTTGAAATTGAATCTCCCCAATGAAGGGGCTAGGATTACTATCTCGTTCATCCTCCAAGAAAAAATTGTGCCGGTATAATTCACATAGAATGGGTTTTACTTTCTCATTTTGCTCCTTACAACATTAGACAAATTTTGAAGTGGTCCTGAATTCTACTCACTTACAAGCCCTTGCAGCTTTAACTTTCAGCAATAGGTACCTTTCCAACAAGAATAACACATAATTAGTGGCAAGTGATGAATAAGCCAAAGCATCACAGTAAAGAGAACAAATAGTTTCAGTTTGTTCCATGGATTGTTGAAGCTCAAGCGCTTGAAAAGGTCTCGTCTTTTGTTGTAGAAAGTTCATCAAATTTCTTCCACAAGTCCTAGTGTATGTGTAAAGGTACTACTTCTTTCTTGTGTTGAGCCAATTCCTATTGGGTCTTTGTTAATTCATTCTGCAATTTTAGGAAAACAACTTCTTTTACGAGAGGAACATAGTGAGGTGTTTCCTCTATCTGAGTTTCATTATCATGTGTTATCACTTAATTGGTTTGAACAACAACTTCAGCTATTTCTTGGGACATAAAACAATCTATCTCGACATTCTCCTCAAAATCAGTTTGAACATCAACATCTGCACTAGGAAAATATATTTGGGTCACCATTGTACAAACCCAAGGTCTTTTAGTCTCAGTCTCAATATCCTCCAAAGGACATTGTCATGTCTCGGTCCCCATAGCTTCTAATTCCACATTCAGTTTCCGGGCCTTGTCTACTTCTTTTAACCATTCTCTTAATTGTTTGACTATTTTCTTCAATTTCATGTATTTCTTAGTCAACTTCCTTAATCTTGCCTAGTTCAATTTTTTCTTCTTCGTGCGATTTCTCATTGGAGAGGGCACAATCATGTTTATTTCAGGTTCATGAGGAGATATGCCAATATTATGGTTATGTTCCAATGGAACAATATCTCCTCATTGATTTTCTTCTTCAAGGTCTTCTTTTGCATGGGCTTCTTTCTAAGCGTACTCGTTCATAGAGGGAGTTGATTCCCTTCAATCCCCCAAATCATTAACAAATGGTAAAATTTTGTTATGAATAGAACTGCTAGCATAGGTAGACTCATTAAGGGAATTATTTTTTTTCCTATAGAGTTTCTAGATGGATCCCTTTCTTGACAGTATGTACCCAAATTCTCCAATACTTGAGCCATTTATTCCTCATATTCTTGCAAGAAATCATCTTGTGGACTTAGAGAGGGAATATGACATAGCCCTCCTTCTCCTGTTGGAATTAGGGTCCGTTGCTGTGAATTTATCCTTACAGAATTCCTACATTTCGTTGGGCCAGAGGCAATAATGTTGTTTGTCACATCAGTAGTTTTTTGTGGAGCTTGATAATTATTATGCATGATATCCCATAATGCATACCTTCCCCCATACAATTAGAAAACGGTGTCCACGATCATAAAGCATATGAAAAAAGGAAAGGACATTGTGGATTCATAAATGCAACAAGACAATAGTTAGAGCGGTGTAAATACAACAAAAACAATAGTCAAAGAAGTACAAATTGTGAATATGGGAAATGACCGCAAAAGGAGTAAAACAAAGAATTGATCATTATGAGAAGAGACGTTTTGTTACATGGAAAGATATGATGAAGGCATGACAAGCAATAGATGATAACAATTTCTCATATCAATTGGTCAAACACTATCGATATAATTCGTATAAAGTATAGTTTACCATGCATATTTGTTAATATAGTTACAAACGTTGTTCAAATGGTAACTTCACCTTTAGAAATGAATTAATAGTAAATAATGGGATAAATAATAATTTGCAATGTAAAATAGAACTTCAATACCATAAGCAGAGACATTGATGCCAGCAGGCGTTCATAACCTCGTTAGAGTTTCTTTTTAACCCAAAAATGAGCCTGAATCATCTATTTATTATTTAGATGGTTTCTTATTGCTATAAAGAGACCACTATGCTCTCATGGTAATGAGATAATCATAGTTCCATTCACGAGGATATAAAAAAGTGACTAGGTCGGCTCATGATGAGACCTCTTGTCCTTCTGAGATTTTTGACTATGTAGAAGGTCATTACCTTAGTGTAGTGTCCATAATGGAATGTCACTTGTTACATCGTTATGATCATGGTAGGATGGATCGTAATGAGACCCTGTATCCATTTTAAGAAGATTTGTATTGTATTTCCATATTTCCATATTTTTATTGTGAAGGGAGCGAGGCTCATTTACTCCTTAAGAGTTAGGGATGGCATGAAATGTAAAAAAAAATTGCAATGAAAGTTATTCTTTTATCCCTATATCACCATACCAAAGGGAATTATCAATTGAAAGTGTGAAAGATAAACCATCATGGTATTAAGATAGTGAATCATTTTATGATATGTCTAAAGAGAATATATTGAGCTAGTCATTATTTAGATAAACTAGGTCAATTTCAGAATACAGATAACCATCAAAGGTTTTACAAGTCATAATGGTATTGATATTATTGTTTTTCCTTTATCTTGGGTACAAATTCTGAATCGAGAAAGATGGTTTTGATAGGAAAGCATGGGAGAGAAAAAATGGTTGCTTCATTAAAATTGAACGGAAATTGTGCATTTAGTTGAACAATGATTATTGATCACCAGAAAAATAAATCACAGCTATTCATTCTAGCGAAAAGCAGTTGTTTAATTGAATGAACAAAAATTGTTAAATTTATTGAACATCAATTATAAATACGCCAAAAAAAATGATATTTGTTCGTTCTACCGAACAACAATTGTTCAATTGATTGAAGAACAACTGTTCAATTGATTGAACAATAATTATTGACACACCAAAAAGAAGCTAGATCTATTCGTTTTACCGAATAACAACTGCTCAATTTACTGGACAACACTTGTTCAATTGACTCAACAACAATTATAAACACACCAAAAATAAATTAGAGATGTTCGTTCTATCGAATAGCAGTTGTTCAATTGAATTAACAATAGTTGTTCAATTGATTGAACAATAATTATCAAGCACACCAAAAAAAAAGAGAAATCCCTATAGTTACAGAGTGATGCCTATCTAAAATAAATTAAAACCAACTGTAAGAAAAATATATACATTATTTACAATTGAAGAGAGATAAGTTTCCATGAGAGTAAAGTTGTTGGGTCATTACTCCTTGGAGCTAAAATTTACATTATGGGATCATCACATACCTGTTGGCAAAACAACTCTTTAGTGAATGGTTTATGATAAAGATATACCTCATGTCGATTCACTCCGAAATAATAGCTGGATTCATAAATGATGTCAGAGTGAGAGTGCCATTGTTGCGCACCTCTTGAATTTCATATGGGCCAAGCCACCTTGTGTGTGACTTGCATGGAAAGACTTGAAATCAGGAATCATAGAGGAGCACATAGTCTCCTTTCTGAAACGTCTTCTTTTTAATAAGATTGTCATGCCACTTAGCCCTTTTCCACTGAATAAATATAGTGCGTTGTAGAGAAAGTAGTCAAGCTTCATCTAATTCATTTATTTGTTGAAGTGATTTAGTTTGGGCCTCTTTCAGATCTAGTCCCACTTCCTCGGTTGTTCTGAGAGTCTTTATTTCAAATTCAATATGAAATCTGGGTTCTTTTGCAAATGCAAGCTGGTATGGAGAATATCAAGTAGTATTTTTCCAAGTTTTGGGATTATCCCACAAGGTCTCTCATAGTCTAGCAACCCAATCTTGTGGACGTGTCAAAAATGTATTGGTCAAAATTGCTTCGATGACCTTATTGGTGATTTGAACATGCCCATTCGCGTGTGGGTGATACAAGGATGTTACTCTATGTCTGATCCGTTGGTTCTATAGAGTCGCTATAATCTTATGTCCTACAAATTTCCCCCCTCCATATGTTATCACCTCCCTAGGTAAACCATACCCCATAAATAACTTGAAAACAAAATTAGTTATGGCTTCTTCCATAGCTCTTGGAAAAGCTATTATTTCTACCCATTTTGTTACATAGTCTGTAGCAACTAGTATGTCGCCATTTTGGTTTGATGGCGAATGAAATGGGCCAAAAAAATCCAATTCCCATCGTTCGAAAGGTTCTATTAATAATTTGGGCTACAACGACATTTCATCAGATTGACGAGGATGGCCCATCCTCTAGCATCTATCACAAGGATCGACATATTTCTTAGTGTCCTTAGAAATGGTGGGATAATAATAGCCCATATGTAGTACCTTATACCTAGTTCTGTGATGTAAGAAGTGTTCCCTACAAGGATCGTCATGGCATGCCTTCGAGATGTCATTGATTTCATCTTCACAAATGGATCTACATGTGCATATATCAGACCCTCTATGAGAAAGGTATCCACCAATCCAAGAAAATCGAGCGTTGCTCTCGACAATCAATTTCCTTTCCCTTGTTGTCAAGTGTCTAGGCAGCTTTCCTCCCACTAGATAGTTTGCTACATCTGCATACCATGGCATTTCAACTCCTATGACAAAAAAATGTTCATCTGGAAACTACTCATCCATTATGAGTGGATCATTTATCTTTGGAACTTGGGACAGAAAATCCATGACTCGGATTTCCTTCCGTGAATGATATTTAATGGTGATATCAGACTCTTGCAAAAGTAACAACCAATGATTCACTTGTCCATTTGTAATTGGTTTGTTAGCTAAGTATCTAATAGTAGAATGATCAATATAAAGAAAAAAAAGATATGGAGTTAAATAATGTCTGAATTTGTATGGCATAAATGATAGCTAAAAATTCCTTTTTGTTACTATATAATTAAGTTCGGTAGTAGTCAGATTTTTTATGATATAGTAAACAGCATAAGGCTTTATGTCCTCCTCTTAGCTCGGGACAATGCCTGTTGCTACATCTAACACATCTGTAGAAATATGAAAGGGTAGTTCCCAATTGGGTCCACGCAATACTGGTGCCGTCGAAACTAATTTCTTCATATCTGTAAAAGGGATGTCACATTTATGAGCCAATTTAAATTCAATATTTCCCATTAAAGCATACAAAAGCGCAACAATTTGTGAAAACATTTTTATGAACTTGCGATAGTAACCTGCATATTTGAGGAAGATATATACCTCTGTCTGAATACAAGGTCTAGGCAGTAGGAGAATTACCTCTATCTTTTTTGGATCTACCTGTATCCCAGTCGTAGAAATGTAGTGTCCTAGGATTACGCCCTTTGTCATCATATGTTACACTTTATGTTACTTAACACAGCTTGGTGGTGATGCACCATTCCAAAACCTTCTCTAATGTCTGTAGCGCTTGGTCAAATACGTCCCCATATAGGGTGAAGTCATTGATGTAAACTTCAAGTCCCTCATATATCATATCGACAAAAATACTGAGTATGGCCCTATGAAATGTAGTCAGGGCATTGCATAAACCAAACGGTAACACTCTATAAGAAAACGTACCCCATGGGCATGTAAAGTTGGTTTTGTCTTGGTTCTTAGGGGAAATTTGCATCTGATTATAGTCGTTGAAGCCATCAAGAATGGAAAATCATTGCTTTCATGCAAGTGTATCAAGGACTTCATCAATAAATTCAAGAGGGAAGTGATCTTTATGCATGGCTTTGTTTAATTCCCTATAATCCACACATATGTGCCACTTCTCATTTTTCTTGGGAAAAACTATTAGCGGAGAGACCCATTTACTATCCAAAATGGGATAAACAAAATTCACATCCAACAACTTCTGTAGTTCTTCTTTTACAATATCTTTGAGAAGAGGATTTAGTCTTCGTTGAGGTTTCTAGATAGGGAGGGCATGCTTTTTGGTGTAGATATGATGTTTACATAATTGGGGGTCTATGCCCTTCATGTCTGAATAGTCCCAAGAAAAATCCCCTTTATATTTTTGCAGAATTTGAATGAGTTTTTGCTGTTGGTCAATGTCTAGAACATTAGTTTTCGGGATATGTTGATCATTAGTATCTTTCAAAGGGTCTTCTAGGGATTTATTATCAAGAGCTGCATTTAGCATTTGCCATTTGACATTATTCACAATGGCTAGTTCATTAATAAAGTTATTAATTACATTGTCTTCATTCTCATTCTTGAACTCAATCGCCTCTGCTACTGTAAGTGGTGAATGAATATTTTATCCGAGGTATGTGGGTGGTTGTTTATGTATTTCCACAATGGGCCAACTTCGTTTGGCAGGAATATATAAAAAAATATTTTTTACAGTGTCTCCCTTAGCAATGGTCATGATGCTCGTACTAAAACCTATGTAAGCATTGATTGTTGCCAACCAAGCTCGACCCGAAATTAAAGGGTGCCCATCTAATTGAATTTTTGGGTTGATAACTAGAAAATCCACTGGGTACTCCCATTAATAAAAGGAAACCGTAATGTCCTATAAAGTTCCCTCTAGTGATCAACAATTTCTAGTAGGGTGGTGGTTGGTTCTAGAGCTGTGATACCAAGTGTCTCACAAGTTTCTACGGTTAAGATGTTAATGGCTGCACCCAAGTCAACTAGTGTGTTTAGAAAGGAGTGGCCATATATGTTGAATGTAACTATTGGATTCCATAGATATTCATATTTTACCAGTGTTTCCCTAGCCAAAAGTAAATCAGGCAAGGTCACTATGACATGGATAGTTGGTGAAGCTTTTATTTTCCTCGCAGGCTTTTTCACACATAGTTCTTTAATCATTTTAGCATAAGTATGAATATCTTGGATGGTGTGGAGGAGAGGAATTTTAATGCATAGATTTTTATGTTCCCCTAAGAGATGAAAGTCTAGATAAACAATTGGTTTAGGTATTGCTAATATATCAGGGAACAAGGGAGAAGTAATTATGAGTTTTTCAAGATCTTTCTGTGAGTCAACAGGGTGTTCTCCTTCTTTTATTTTTGTGTAAGTCATAGTCGAAGGTGTAGTTACAGTTGATGTTTCTACTTCATTTGGTGGTTGGTATTTATCTTCCTGAGGATAGGTAATGCGTCTTGACCTCAACCTAAATTCACTGCATTCTTTTTATTTGATCTCAAGGTATAAATTTTGAATTATTTGTATTAGTTGAACGAGTTTGTTATTGGGGTTTAGATTTGGTTGAGCTAGTGGTTGGGGACATAGAAGGGGCTGAGGATTTTGTTGTAATGCATATGGAGTTGATAATGTAGGTTGAGGTTGAGGACCAGTCCCCATAGGCGAATTAGTTATCCGTAGAGGTCACTACCAATTTGGAGACCAATTCAAATTTTGTGAAGTAGAGGCATGCCACTGGGATGGGTATGGATTCTTTTGCCAAAAAGGAGTAGAGAAAGGATAATCCAACCAACCATTAACTAGAAACGACTGAGTTTGCGAAGGTGACATAGGAAATGGTTGGGACTACCATGTTGAGAAAGGTGATTGAGCTTGCCACATTGTTCTGGAATTCTGCTATTGATTAAATGGAAAAGTAGGAAATAATTGAGATGGGTCTTGTGACATACCTATGGGTCGGCCTTGCCACTATCGATGATGTTTCATTAAGCACACTCGTTATATCTCTTATTTTTCTTCTTTAAAAACTTCTTTCAACCCTAGATGGACACTTCTTCATGGCAAGGTCCTAGGTGAAGATAGTGCATTTTTAGACCATGTCCAATGGACACTTTCATTGAATGTGCTTCTTCTGGAGGCATGGGAAGAAACCAACCAAATTATGTTATGTTAAGGCTTGTTTCTATTTGGCTTGCACGGTGTCCAACTACATTGTAAGGGTGTCGAGGATGTCGGTTTTAAAATCCACTAGGAGGTTTCCTATTTCTGTTCGGGTTATGCTCCCCCCAGGAGCTATATTATTTCTGGTATTTGTGTCTTGTCCAATTGATCTAATATGCATACTTCCCCGAGAGAACATAATACATAGTTGTATAATATCATCACTATTTTCCTAATAAATGTCCCATTTTCCCATTAAATTTAGCATTTCTACCAATTCATCCTCCATTCTTTTTATCATAAGTATATTCAAAACATCTCTATATCTTATAGCATGAGGATATCTTTGTAAATTATGTCGAAATTGTTCAACATATTCTTCTAGATTTTCATTATCTTTTGCAGTAATATTGAAGGTTTCATCTCTCAAATCCCTAGTCTTGCAATAATATTGATACTTAGTAAGAAACTTGTTTTTCATGTGATCCCAAGAGCTAATGGTCCCTCTAATGAGCCCCATAAACCATTATAAATCCACTCCATTTAATGTAGAGGGAAACAATTTTAGTTCCAGAGGGTTGGTAGTATAATCGTATCCCCTACATAAAACGTCGAATTCAAATAGGAAGGAATCTAGGTCTTCTTAGGTTAAGCCATGGAAAGTAGGGATGCTCTACATAGAGATGGCTTTTATGGAAGAATTCGAACTCGATCGAGGATAGGATACTCTAACGTTGATGTTTTCCCGTGAGGTTGGTTGTTTGTCGTTTCGTCAAATATGTGCTAATAAGCTTCAGTAATCTCTTGATTTGGAAAATTAATTTTGATAGGACTAGTAGATAGATTTGGAAGGGATTTCGCAACACTACCTAAATATGGGATATTAGGTATCCTTCCTTCAAACAGGATCTCACGAAATCTGGGTTTTGGTGACTATAGATTTATTCCTATAGCACCACTAGTTTCTTGTTCTACTTCCTCCAGGTTGCACGATTTTCCCTCTTATGAAGGATCATAATGTAAATTTTTGGTAACCTAAAAGTTCTATTCACATCCTCAAGTTTCACTATGAATCTCAGCATAGGCTTGTTGATGCCCCGAAAATCGTTGTATCAACATTTGGGATAACCACCCGGTCCGGACCTTAATACAGATCCTTTTCCGTTTGGGATGGTGGCTCCGACTCGATATAATGGGACCAGTTTCCCAATAATGAATAAAAGGGGTGGATGAGTGACAGGTTGTATGATCTAATGATAAGAAAATAGCTTAATCTATTAACAAAATAAGAACTAATACTAATCCCGGGAACAATTATTCTTTGGAAATGCAGCGTTTGATGATATTTGTCTATTGACATGCATATAGATGACTCTATCAAATAAACATAGATATTTATTCATTCAAAGATTACTTCATTTAAATAGTTAAACAAAGTGATTAACACAAAATTGTTGCACTTATCATTTATATCATCGATACATACATGATTGGAAGAAAAGCATACTATAAACAACCAATAGTGGAATGAATAAAGAATGTTGTTAAAACACACATATATATACGACAATAGCAAGAGCGATCAAATGACAATTCATATAAAAAGAATGAGTCCAGACATAGATAATAGTACCATATGAGTTGCTAATCAATCCCAATATCAATCGTTATTTGAAATTCTTCCTTCAACGCAGAAATACTTTCAAACAAAGACAATGGTGCACATTTGTATAAAAGCTTCCTTGTCAAAATCGGAATGATTGGTCCAGTCTTATAAAAGAATATCCCTGAAGTACAATAGTGCAACTTCAGGGTTTAAGTCATATACAAAACTTTACGACCCTTTCTAAATGCATGAAAGGGTCTATAAATACTACACTAAACTAAAAATCTATGAAACTAAAATCCTATTTAATTGGTATCAATTAATGATAACTATCTCCTTGGCAGCGATCTGGCAGTCAGTGGTATGAATCATCACTCAGGCTGTTTGCCTTTAAACCTGAGTTGGCTTATCGCAAGCATTGGCTCCACTTCGGGTGGTCTGTTGAGGCAAGAACTGAGTTGGGCAGCATAGGTGGCATCCTGAATATCGGGGATGATATACCCGATCGCATCTGTAAGGCATTTGAGGGCGGCTCTCTGGCTGTGCAGATTCACTAAAAAGAACCAATAGGCATCCCATGTCAAACTGTTAATTCCTGTGATTAACCTTCCATTTTTCTCCAGCTCCGGGTAACATGACTGCTCCAATATTCTCGTTGCTATTAATTTTCCTCGAGTACATTGAGAAATCATGTTAGACAAGTAAAGAGTATTATTAACCAATTCAACCAAATTACTAGTGGTTGTCTTGCATCTTGAAATTGCTCTTTCTGCCTTCATTAACTGAGATTTCCATTCTGTAAATAATATTTCTTTATGCGATTCTAGAATCCTTGGTAGATTAGCCGCCTGTCCCTAATCGGTATCTTGCCATTCAAGAAAATCGGTAAATGTTTCTTCGGCTTGATCCAAGTCTGTTCTAGCCTTTTCTACTTTCTCACTTATGGATGTCGTTAAATCGCATAATGGTTTTGCCTGTGTGATTTGCTGACACAAAAGCTTCATCTGATTTATCAATCCCTTGTTTAATTGAAATGCCTCTGCTTTGAATTCATTTATCTATGGGAGCTTCTTTGTTTTCTCAAGTTGAGCTGATAATAGAGGAATCTGCTCATCTTTGGATTTCAGCATTTGCTCATTTGATGCTTTTAGTTGTGCCAATGCCTCAGATAACTCCTTTTGATTTTGGAATGCACTGTCATCAATCCTCTATTTTTTTTCCTGCAATTGTTTAGTCAATTGATTGTTTATTTGTTGTTGTACTAGCAATCATTGTTCTGCCTGCTCTGCCTTTTGTCGTGCTTCCGATAGTTGAAATTGTAGAGAAAAGATATCTTGGTCTTTTGTTTTCAATAAACTGCTCACCTCTGATGCTTTGTCTATTGTCGCCGCCGAATAGGCTCCAGCATATTGCGATAGTTTTGTCAAATCATCAAAGGGTTCAAATTCCTCTTTCCAAAGCACATTGCCTATCACTGTTTGTTCTGGGAATAAAGAAGGTTGATCAGTCCTTCTCCTCTTCCTCTGTCGTTTCACTATAGATTTATGTCTTGGGCTATAGAAGACATCTAAGGGAGGAATCTCTTCAATCTACAAAATGACTTCGCCGGAAGGATCCTTTGGGATTATTTCAACTTCTTTTGACTTGGGTGGGTCGTTGGTTTCACCTGAAACGTGCTTTGAAGTCGCCTCCTGTGTATCGACCTCTTTTGATGTCTCATCATCTTTAGAGCATTCAGGATTGCCGATAATTTAATTAAATTGCTGCCATTCGTGGAGCAATTTCGGATCAATCTAAGTATCTTCATTTACATTTAAACTGCTATGTTCTTGCTCTTTCACCTAGGTCTCTTCTTGTCTTTTCTCATGCACTTCTTCATGTTGCTTTGATGTAATAGGAGGTTCTTTAACAAGTCGCTACTCAGGCTCGCTTGATTCTGTTGTTGGAGTCGTCGCTAGTAGATCTATAGGCAGAGTTTGCAACCCCTGCTCTCTAAGTCTGTTGAATTCAACTAGTCCTTCATCTTTGTATTCAATTATAGCGAGCGATTTAACTTGATACATTGACTCGGCCGATGAGAACAATTCCTCAAATATATCTTCTTTATGCTCGAACTTGGTCAATTTGGCCTGTTCCAGTGCATTATAGGCGACTTTGCGTGGATCAAATCGCCTGCTCGGTAGAGTTACCAGAGTTAATGAGTTTATTTTCTAAGCTTCTTTCTTTGTATGTTTGAAATAATGTAGAGTGTAGATACCACATCTCAAGGGAAAAGAAGGCCATACCTACTTCTTAGCTTTCTTTAGAGTTTGTGTAACCCCATCGGAGATGATCTGATAGGCTATTTCCCTGGCCAGCAGTTTATCAGGGATGTATAGAGGAAGAACGTGGGGTTTGGCTTGACTGCCAAAAATTCTGATATAAGTAAACTTTTCCTCCCCGAACCAACTTCCTATGGATGTTAAATCAATCCCTGCTTGGTAGGAAATATTAGGGGCAGGCTTATTGAAAATAGAATGATGAATGGGAAACATGAAGTCGTTGCAGATTTTATATAAATGGTGCTTGTATTTGGTTTTCCACAAATTTTGATGGTATATGAGAACGGGTGTGGGGTCTTGCGACGTCCACCTCCATCTGAGTACAGGAAATTCAGAATTAAAACACATGACATCTAATATATAGGCACTGTAGTAAAATGGGGGAATGAGCCTTTCAGTGACGCGCGACTTGGATCTAAAATGAAGAATTGTGGATGCTAACTTGTCAGACAGTATATTTTCCCAATCCATTATTTCACCACTACATGCCGCCTCCATTAAGGGGACCATTTCTATAGTAAAATTGGGGGAATCATGTAATCCCCACAACCTACACATCATTATCCTAGCATAGCAATAAGGAGAGCATAGAGAATCGTCTGAGTACTTACCCGAAGATTTGTGCTTGTGTTTTGCTGGATTTTTTCTCCAATCCTGAATGGGTTCAGATTCAGTCTCATTCTCAGCTCGGAATTTCTCTAGAAATGTCGTGTTATATTTCTTCTCTGGCATCGGTAAATGATACATTTGCCTTAAATCCTTAGCTTGAAAGGAACCGAAAATTCTCCCATCTCTGGTGCTGAAGGTTCTGTCTGTAATTGGGATTTCCTGAATTGCCCATCTGACCACATCTGTATATGGGATGATTTGTTCCCGAGCCACTATCCGATGAAGAAAAGGGTTGGCTAAATCCTTTAGATTAGCATCACATTGGCGAGTGCTGTCAGCTGAAGCTTGAACTACTGTCACCATTGGCCCTTCGGCTTCGATCAAATTATAGGTGCCTTGCCATGTAGTTCTCGCAAGTCCTAGGCATGTAGTATCTGATATTAATCCTTTCTTTTTAGTACCTGGATCAACGATGAGTTGCCCTGTGGCCGGTGAAGCGGAAGCCATTGTAGTTTTCTTGGACTTCTTCCCCGTTTTGCTTGAGGCTGCTACTTCGGAAGGATTCTGCACAGAAATGATAATGAACGTAATACAGAAAGTGATAGCGCAAATCGAATATGAGTGAGATATATATCGATAAATGCATGGCGAATGATTAACTTAAGGTGGCCTCAGATACAATCTGTAAAAAGATCTCAGGTTTACTGTTTCATTAAATGGTTGTTAAGACCCGTCAATCCTATAAATGCCCATCAATTCGATTATTAGCCGAATGATTTATTTGAAGCATGCCTTGGATGTTTTGGTGATTGAGCGCAGATGAATGGCTATTTAGAAGATAAGGATTTTAATACGAATTAATCGTAATAAACCCGCTTTAAGATTTTCTTTGAAATCTGCGCTTTTGGCTTTATCGCAATCGGGTGTCAAGGGAAATCATAAATCGTTACATTGGTTCCATTTCAAATCCCCAGTCACCGATAGCGATATCGCATCGCGTCGGGAGTACTGAGTGGGACACTTTAAAAGCATGCATGGTTGATTGCCGATTGCTGATAGCGATATCGCATTGCATCGGGGCGAAAGGGAGTTTTATGGCGCCAGCTCATTATCGCCGATATCCGATAGCCTATTTCGCATTGGAGAAAACCAATGGTTCTTTAAGTTGTGTTTCCTTTGTCATTGCGATATGTGATCTTGTGATTGCTTTATCGCAATGATAAAAGATTAATCTCTTATATATAAGGCCTTTGATTGGTTCATCAAAAAGGTTTAGTAATGTTTTACTTTATTGTTTTGGACCTTTTTGAATAGGACTAACTTGATACTGATTAAAATTAAAAAGGGACCCATCTCACATTATAACTTTGTGATAATAATGATATGAAATGGGGGGTTGTTGTAGGGCACAACAATTGGCTATTCGCTGGAAGAAACAATTATCTCTGAAAACTATGGAAATACTTCAACTTTTTCGAAACAGAAATTTTATCAAAGGGGAAAATTTTAATATAACTAGGTATACTTGCATTCCAAACAAAATGAAACTCTCTTTACTAATTCCCTCTCTTGTTTAAAATTAGATACATTCTAAATTTTAAATTGGCCTCTATTGGTTGATAATGATAAAACAGAAAACCTTTCCAAATCAGCTTTTAGAATTAACTCCTTTGTCATAGGTAGAGCCTCTGCTGCCAGCGAACGTTCATAGTTTCGACAGGGATACCTTTTAACCATGTCATTGTCCAATGTCCCAGTCATCTCAGAGTATGATTAACAGAATGAATTCAAAACATGTTTTTCACATTTTGCATTTCTTTTCTATTTTCTGTTATTTTTGTAAGATAAAAAGCCATTTCCCTGGTTTGGTGGCCAGCTGAGTGACAATGCCATTCACTCGTAGTAATTTAACCGAACAAGCGGGGTCGTGATGAGACCCCTTGTCTTATAATTAAAGCCATTACCCTGTTTTGGTATGCAGTATTGGTAATGTCGGCCAAACTATTTCCCTATGAACATGGTAAGCAGGCTTGTAATAAGACCTCTTATCTTTTATATTCAATATTCCTAGAATTACACTCTGAGTAATCATAAGCTTTGGTGAATGGGATAGACAATTTTCTCTTTAAGAGTAAATGGATGACAAGGTAAGAGTTGAAGATTGCTTGAAATGGATCAGTTATTATTTTGATATTGATAACCTTCTTGTGACCAATTTGAAAACCTAAAATGATTTACAATATTTCTAAACTTTGAGAGGCGTTCATTAAGATTGAAGTGTGGCTTCACAATGCAATTATATCTAATTTCCTAGAAATCATCCCTTTTGTTTAAGACTTCTATTATTAAAAGTAAATATCACACTACTTGTTTTAAGAAACACTTTAAGTACAACAAAGGTCAATGGAAGATACCTCACAACTTTATTTTCTAATGCTCCTACAAACTACAAAAATGCTACTAAAAGGAGAAGGGGTTACCTTCTCAATTGAAGAATTTCTTTAAGATAAGTCCATTAATAGGGAGAGAATCTCTCAACCCTGATAAATCTTGCAATATGAAGGTCAAATGGCCTATCTTTTCACAGATATGAAATGGTCTAAGACACATCTTCTGAAACTTGGTGTGTTTTCCCTTATCTTCATGGGCTTTGTCCCATTTCAGAACTAAATCACCAACTTGAAATTGTTTGTAACCGGATGAAAGTGAATCAAATGATGACTTGATGATCTGCTGATGTTTCGCATGAATGAATTTGGCTTTTTCTATTTCTTCTTCTAATTTTAGAATTTGGTCATGTCTAAGTTGTAAGGAAGAAGAAGGGCTTTCTTCAATAAATTGAACTAGGGCTAGAGAAGGGAGGACAAGATTTGTTGGTAGCACTGCTTCTTTTCCATACACAAGATTAAACGGGGAAAAACCTATAGAAGCCTTTTGCGTTATCCTATCAGCCCATAATGCAAATATTAAAGATTTGTGCCAATTCTTATGATTCTGTTCGATAGTTCGCTTCATAATTTTAATCAGATTTTTATTTGTAGATTCTGCTAAACCATTACCCTGGGGATAATAATTAGCAGAGTATTTGAGCTTAAATCCTCTTTTAATTGCGAAATCAAACATAGCATTGCCTGGAAAGTAAGATTCATTATAAAAAACAAGAGCACTCGGGACACCGAACCTAGTAATGATGAATTGGTCTATGAATTCAATAATAGCTTCAAAATTTGTTGTCTTTAAAGGAATCGCTTCAACCCATTCGGTAAATTAATCAGTAGCGGTAAGGATATACTTATGCTATTTGGAAGAATGTGGAGTGATTTATCCAATGATGTCCAATCCCCATTGCTCAAATGGTTGTTCAATGTTGATTGGTTGCAAAGGGAAAGCTGGTTTCCTTTGTCTTCCACTAGAAGTTTGGAAATTTCGGCATTTCCTTACATATTCATGAGCATCTCTAAAAAGAGTGGGCCAATAATATCCAGCATGGATGACTTTGTGAGCTGTTGTATCAGCTCCAAAGTGGCCTCCTGCCGGTCCATCATGTAATTCCTGCAAAACCTTTCGTGCCTCAGGTTTTTCCAAGCATCTTAATAAAATTGAATCATAATTTTGCCTAAAAAGCACATCATCAATAATGGTAAATTTTTTGCTTTCAAACTTATGGCCCTTTTGCTTTTGTAAGACAGGTTAGGAGGTGTATATCCATTTTTCAGATAAAATATTAAATCAGCATATTGTGATTCAGAGTCAGCGATACTTATCTGGTTGATCTCTTCGAATTGATCTGTATCACCTGATTCTGGAATGTTGGATGCTCCTGCCAACAACCTGCAAAAACCTTGGCCTCTAACAATCTTCACTGGTTTAATTTCTAGGTCGTATTCTTGAAGTGTTGTTACCCAGTTTGCCCTTTTTTCTCCCAATTCTCTTTGGATTAATAGTTGCCTTACTGAAGGGAAAGGAACTATAACTTTTATATGGGCTTTTAAAAGGAAGGGTCTATAATGTTTAATAGCTTTATATACAACAAAGACTTGTTTTTCTACTTCGGAGTAATTTAGTTCAGCACCCTCAAGATTTGAACTATAGAATGAAATGGGTGCTTCCAAATTGTGATTGTTGATCTGTCTGAGTACTGCTGCATAAGAGAAATCGGATGCGATAGTATACAATGTAAAATGATTAGAAAAATTAGGGGTATTTAAAGCAGGGGCATTGATTATTGATTGTTTGATCAATTCAAACGCTTCCTTTTATGCCGATCCCCATTTAAAGACTGAATTTTTCTTAATCCTAGTTTGAAGTGGCAAAATGATTTGAGAAAAGTCTAGAACGAATCTCTTAACAAAATTGATTTGGCCTAAAAATGACTGGATGGATTTCTTATTGTGAGGAAAAGGGATTTCAGAGATTTCCTTGATCGTGTCCGAATCAATATAAATGCCATCTTTAGAAACAATAAAGCCTAGGAGCTTTCCTTGATCAAGAGCGAAAAAGGATTTTTTAGGGTTAAGGGAAATACCGTATTTCTTGCAGCGTTGAAAGATTTGATTTAAATCATGCAATTGATTGGATCTCTCTTTAGAAAATACAGTAATATCATCTAAGTAGACGACTATTGTTCTGTTAATCAACCCTTTAAAAGTGATATACATTGCTCTTTGAAACGCGGCTCCTGCGTTAATAAGTCCGAAAGGCATTTTCTGATACGCATACGTTCCCCATTTTGTTCTGAATGTGGTTTTGAGTCGATCATCAGGATGGACCAAAATTTGATTATATCCTAAAAAACCGTCCAAAAAGGAAATTAACTCTGAGGCTGCCACTGATTGGAGTATCTGCTCCATAGTGTGTAATGGGAAGTTATCTTTTAGGCTTGCCTTATTTAAATTTCTGAAATCGATACAAATCCTTGTGTCGCCATTTTTCTTTCTGACTGGCACCATATTGGAGACCTAGTTTGAGTGCCGAACGGGAAAAATAATCTTAGCTTTCAAGAGTTTATTGAGTTCCAATTTTATTTGACTCTCTAAGTTTGGATGTATTTTCCTCAACTTTTGTTGAACTAGTTTCTGTTTGGGAAGCATCGGAATGGTATGCTGGATAATGGATGTATCATATGTTTTTAGATCGTCATATCTCCAAGTAAAAACATGTTTATTCTTGCGTAACAGTCTAATGAATGCTTCCTTTTCTTCCACGGAAAGTCCTAATCCTAAATTAATGTTTTGAGGAGTTTGTTCAGTGCCAAGGTTTATCAATTCAAACCTTAAGGTAGAGATCTGGAGCTTCGTATTGGTCACAGGTTTAAACCTGTCTTTAATATCGTAAAGATCCTCAAGCTTCACCACAGGCTTTGGGATTGAATTTTCTTCATGCTTACCTCACATTTGAATATCATGTTCGTCTTCCTCAATGATTTGATTATCATAGGATTTTTCGGAGGTTAAAAACTATAAAATGTCTTCATCGTGGTTGAATACTCTCCAATTAGTGACATTGTCAAGAATTGATGGCCTAAAAAGCAATTCTACTGAAAATCTATCTGGGCTATAGTCTTCGGAAGGGAGGAGCTTGGAAGCAACATTTGCTAGCAAGTCGGCTACTGAATTTTGAGACCTGGGAATGGAACAAATATTGAATGGTAAAAAGTGGGAGGTGAGTTCTTGTACTAGCGATTGATAATGTTTGAGATGATTCAAAAGGCAATGAATTGTATTCCTTACCTGCTTAACTATGATCTCAAAATCTCCAAACACTTTCAAGTATTGGACTTTGAGGCCAATCGCTTTATATAATCCTTGGAATAATGCTTCGTACTCAGCTGTATTATTTTTGCATTCAAACTCTAGCCTGCAGGACAACATTGTTTTTTCTCCTTGTGGACTAACCAAAATACATCCTGCTCCTGATCCTTCACTAGGCTTAGACCCATCGAAATATAAATACCAAAATAAAAAATTATCTACAATCTTACTTACAAAATTCTCAGTAACATTAACACATTTAGACCTGTCACTCTGTGAAAGGTTTTCAATTTGTGATGTGAAATTGTTTATTGAGAAAGGGGATGGCTCGCCAATATAATTGCCAAAAAATGATTCAGAAGAATAATTTCCTAAGATATTGTTGTTGAATGCAATTGGTTGATTTTCTTGTTCGAATTCTGTAATAGTGTGGGTCATGTATTTCTCCCGATCGATCTTTATTTGATTCGGCTTACCCTTATAGGGGAGCCACATATGGGACCAATCGGTGGAAATATACCCATGGAGCTTTTCTGACCAATCCTTTCTTAAAATTAAACCATAGAACTCAAGTATATCGGCGATTAAGATATCAATCCTTTGGACCACTCATGGATATGCCGATAACCTGATTGTAACAGAGTTTATTTCCCCTAAAACTTAAACTTTAGCTCTATCTAACTGCACAATTTGAATTGAGGATTTCTGAGGTCCTATGTTCAGTTTAGAACAAAGTGAAGCAGGCATTATATTAGATGATGCCCCATAGTCAATTAAGCAGTTATGTAGATTTCGATTGTAAATTTCATATGTTAAGAGAAAAGGAGGAGTATGGGAATTTGATCTATCTCTAATTAGAATTGTATCAGTTGCCTCAACTCTACCAGAAGGTGGTTGTCATGAATCGCTTGCAGCTTTAGTACTGGGAAGAGGTGAAGAAGGAACTGCATTAAGTTCTTTGAGAAGTAATTTTTGTTGATGTTTTAATTTACTGAGTTCAAACATGGTGATGTTTGTCTTAGTTTTCTTCATGTCATCAACAATATTATTGTCCATTGAATTAGATACTACCAACGTCTTTGATGACGAAGGTATATTGGAGGATGACGGTTGATTTTGAGATACTGTTGTGATTGGCTTCCTTGTGGGTGCCTTTTCCTTTGTAGTATTGGTACGAGCACTCATTTTCTTTGGATTGGCCTGGACAGTTTTAGGAGTAGCTTTACTCCTAGTAGTCACGGGAAAGGCTTCTTGCTCAGCGTCAGTATCGGAATTAGGGAGTATAAAGTCCCACATTCCATGGCATTAAACGACTTCCTCTTCTTCTAAAATCGTTGTATCAACATTGGGGATAACCACCCGGTCCGGACCCTAATACAGCTCCTTTTCCATTTGGGATGGTGGCTCTGACTGGATATAATGGGACCAGTTTCCCAATAATGAATAAAATGGGTGGATGAGTGATAGGTTGTCTGATCTAATGATAAGCGAATAACTTAATCTATCAACAAAATAAGAACTAATACTAATCCCGGGAATAATTATTCTTTGGAAATGCAGCGTTTGATGATCTTTGTCTATTGACACGGATATAGATGACTCTATCAAATAAACATAGATATTTATTCATTCAAAGATTACTTTATTTAAATAGTTAAACAAAGTGATTAACACAAGATTGTTGCACTTATCATTTATATCATCGATACATACATGATTGGAAGAAAAGCATACTATAAACATCCAATAGTGGAATGAGTAAAGAATGCTGTTAAAACACACATATATATACGACAATAGAAAGAGTGATCAAATGACAATTCATATAAAAAGAATGAGTCCAGACATAGACAATAGTACCATATGAGCTGCTAATCAATCCCAATATCAATCGCTATTTGAAATTCTTCCTTCAACGCATAAATACTTTCAAACAAAGACAGTAGTGCACATTTGTATAAAAGCTTCCTTATCAAAATCGGAATTATTGGTCCAGTCTTATAAAAGAATATCCCTGAAGTACAATATTGCAACTTCGGGGTCTAAGTCATATACAAAACTTTACGACCCTTTCTAAATGCATGAAAGGGTCTATAAATACTACACTAAACTAAAAATCTATGAAACCAAAATCCTACTTAATTGGTATCAATTAATGATAACTATCTCCTTGGCAACGATCTGGCAGTCGGCGGTATGAATCATCACTCAGGCTGTTTGCCTATAAAGCTGAGCTGGCTTATCACAAGCATTGGCTCCACTTCGGGTGGTCTGTTAAGGCGACAACTGAGTTGGACAGCATAGGTGGCATCCTGAATATCGGGGACGATATACCCGATCGCATCTGTAAGGCATTTGAGGGTGGCTCTCTGGCTGTGCGACTTCACTAAAAAGAACCAATAGGCATCCCACGTCAAACTATTAATTCCTGCGATTAACCTTCCATTTTTCTCCAGCTCCGAGTAACATGACTGCTCCAATTTTTTCGTTGCTGTTAATTTTCCTCAAGTACATTGAGAAATCATGTTAGACAAGTAAAGAGTATTATTAACCAATTCGACCAAATTACTAGTGGCTATCTTGCATCTTGAAATCGCTCTTTCTGCCTTCATTAACTGAGATTTCCATTCTGTAAATAATATTTCTTTATGCGATTCTAGCATCCTTGGTAGATTAGCAGCCTGTCCCTCATCGGTATCTTGCCATTCAAGAAAATTGGTCAATGTTTCTTTGGGTTGATCCAAGTCTGTTCTAGCCTTTTCGACTTTCTCACTTATGGATGTCGCTAAATCGCATAATGGTTCTGCCTGGGTGATTTGCTGACACAGAAGCTTCATCTCATTTATCAATCCCTTGTTTAATTGAAATGCCTCTGCTTTGAATTCATTTATCTATGGGAGCTTCTTTGTTTGCTCAAGTTGAGCTGATAATTGAGCAATCTGCTCATCTTTGGACTTCAGCATTTGCTCATTGGATTCTTTTAGCTGTGCCAATGCCTCAGGTAGCTCGTTTTTCTTTTGGATTGCACTGTCGTCAATCCTCTGTTTTTTTTCCCGCAATTGTTTAGTCAATTGATTGTTTATTTGTTGTTGTTCTACCAATTGTTGTTTTGCCTGCTCTGCCTTTTGCTGTTCTTCTGATAGTTGCGCTTGTAGAGAAAAGATATCCTGGTCTTTTGTTTTCAATAAACTGCTCACCTCTAATGCTTTGTCTATTATCACCGCGGAATAGGCTCCAACATATTGCGATATTTTTGTCAAATCATCAGAGGGGTCAAATTCCTCTTTCCAAAGCACATTGCCCGTAATTTTTTGTTCTGGGAATAAATAAGGTTGATCAGTCCTTCTCCTCTTCCTCTGTCATTTCACTACAGCTTTATGTCTTGGGCTATAGAAGACATCTAAGCGAGGAATCTCTTCAATCTGCAAAATGACTTTGCCGGAAGGATCCTTTGGGATTATTTCCACTTCTTTTGACTTGGGTGGGTCATTGGTTTCACCTGAAACCTGCTTTGAATTCGCCTCCTATGTATTGACCTCTTTTTATGTCTCGTCATCTTTAGAGCATTCAATATTTCCGATAATTGAATTAAATTGCTACCATTCCTAGAGCAATTTCAGATTAATCTGAGTATCTTCATTTACATTTAAATTGCTCTATTCTTGCTCTTTCTCCTGGGTCTCTTCTTGTCTTTTCTCATGCACTTCTTCTTGTTTCTTTGATGTAACAGGAGGTTCTTTAGCAAGTCGTTGCTCAGGCTCGCTTGATTCTGTTGTTGGAGTCGTTGCTAACAGATCTAGAGGCAGAGTTTGCAACCTCTGCTCTCTAAGTCTGTTGAATTCAACTACTCCTTCATCTTTGTATTCAATTATAGCGAGCGATTTAACTTGATACATTGACTCGGACGATGAGAACAAGTCCTCAAATCTATCTTCTTTATGCTCGAAATTGGTCAATGTGGCCTGTTCGAGTGCATTATAGGCGACTTTGCGTGGATCAAATCGCCTGCTCGGTAGAGTTTCCAGAGTTAATGAGTTTATTTTCTCAGCTTATTTCTCTGCATGTTTGAAATCATGTAGAGTGTAGATACCACATCTCAAGGGAAAAGAAGGCCAGACCTGCTTCTTAGCTTTCTTTAGAGTTTGTGTAACCCCATCGAAGATGATTTAATAGGCTATTTCCCTGGCCAGCAGTTTATCAGGGATGTATAGAGGAAGAACGTGGGGTTTGGCTTCACTGCCAAAAATTTTGATATAAGTTAACTTTTCCTCCCCAAACCAACTTCCTATGGATGTTAAATCAATTCCTGCTTTGTAGGAAATCTTAGGGGCAGTCTTATTGAAAATAGAATGATGAATGGGAAACATGAAGCCATTGCAGATTTGATATAAATGGTGCTTGTAGTTGTTTTTCCACAACTCTTGATGGTATATGAGAATGGGTGTGGGGTCTTGCGACGTCCACCTCCATCCGAGTATAGGAAATTTAGAATTAAAACACAGGACGTCTAATATATAGGCAGTGTAGTAAAATGGGGGAATCAGCCTTTCAGTGACGTGGGACTTGGATCTAAAATCAAGAACTATGGATACTAACTTATCGAACAGTATATTTGCCCAATCCATTATTTCACCACTACATGCCTTCTCCATTAAGGGGACCATTTCTATAGTAAAATTGGCAGAATGATGTAATCCCCATAACCTACACATCATTATCCCAGCATAGCAATAAGGAGAGCATAGAGAATCGACCGAGTACTTACCCGAAGATTCGTGCTTGTGTTTTTCTGGATTTTGTCTCCAATCCATAATGGGTTCGGATTCAGTCTCATTCTCAACTTGAAATTTCTCTAGAAATGTCGTGTTATATTTCTTCTCTAGCACCGGTAAATGATACATTTTCCTTAAATCCTCAGCTTCAAAGGAACCGAAAATTCTCCCATCTCTGGTGCTGAAGGTTCTGTCTATAATTGGGATTTCCTGAATTTCCCATCTCACCACATCTTTATATGGGAGGATTTGTTCCCGAGCCGTTATCCGATGAAGATAAGAGTTGGTTTAATCCTTTAGATTAGCATCAGATTTGCGAGTGCTGTCAGTTGAAGCCTGAACTACTGTCACCATTGGCCCTTCGGCTTCGATCAAATTATAGGTGCCTTGCCAAGTAGTTCTGGCAAGTCCTAGGCATGTAGTATCCGATATTAATCTTTTCTTTTTAGTACCTGGATCAACGATCAGTTGCCTTGTGGCCGGCGAAGCGGAAGCCATTGTAGTTTTCTTGGACTTCTTCCCCATTTTGCTTGAAGCTGCTACTTCGGAAGAATTCTGCACAGAAATTATAATGAATGTAATACAGAAAGTGATAGCGCAAATTGAATATGAGTGAGATATATATCGATAAATGCATGGCAAATGATTAACTTAATGTGGCCTTGGATACAATCTGTAAAAAGATCTCAGGTTTACTGTTTCATTAAATGGCCGTTAAGACCTGTCAATCCTATAAATGCCCGTCAATTCAATTATTGGCCGAATGATTTATTTGAAGTGTGCCTTGGAATTTTTGGCGGTTGAGCGCGGATGAATGGCTATTCAGAAGATGATGCTTTAATACGAATTAATCGTAATAAACTCGCTTTAAGATTTTCTTTGAAATCTACGCTTTTGGCTTTATCACAATCGGGTATCGGGGGAAATCATAAATTGTTACATTGGTTCCATTTGGAATCCTCAATCGCCGATAGCGATATCGGATCGCGTCGGGCGTACTGAGTGGGACACTTTAAAAGAATGCATGGTTGATTTCTGATTGCTGATAGCGATATCGCATTGCATCGGGGCGAAAGGGAGTTTTATGGCGCCAACTCATTATCGTCGATATCCAATAGCCTATTTCGCATCGAAGAAAACCAATGGTTCTTTAAGTTGTGTTTCCTTTGTCATTGCGATATGTGATCTTGTGATCGCTTTATCGCAATGATAATGATGATATGAAATGGGATAATAATGATATGAAATGGGGGGTTGTTGTAGGGCACACCAAGGCTGTAGATGTTGAACCTGTTATGCGAGGGATTATGGTAGGGGTTTTTCCAAATATAGTTCAAGGTCCTACTGATGCTTGAGGTTCGGTTTTTCTTGTGATTTTGTCTATAAAAGTTGATCGTCCAAGGTTCACCGATCCCTTGGGTTTTGTGGATTTCGGTCAGGGGTTCTGATATTTTTCTATATTTTTCTTCTCAATGATTCACAAAAACCGCTACTCCTATTTAACATCTATGCATTTGTTGAAAAACGGTTTGTTGAGAAAGCATTTTACTTGTTGGTTATGCAGGTTCTTATCTCCTATTTTTAATACCCAATTATTTTACAACAACTAAAATAAAAAGTAATCACTCTCAAAAATTCTCCTCGGCAACAATGCCAAAATGTTGGTGCACTAAGATGACTATTAAAATCAACCTTAATACCTACATTAATTATCAACCCAGGGTAAGTGTGTTTATTTTAAGAGTGTTCGACATTGTCTATGCAAGTGAATTGAGAGGCTAATTCAAAATGAAACGACTTTGAATCGTTGTAATAATTAAAATCTAATTCTCGAAGTTCAATCGAAAATAATTCTGAAGGAAAAACTTAAAGCATTTTCAAATCTCTTTTAATATATTGTGTGGAGAACTGAATCTGAATGCAAGTATGCTAAAGGAATCACTCTTAGCATTTTTTCTAACTAGTATTGACAATAATTCATTCAAAGAAAAGGAAAACTACAACAAATAAATAGCAAGCAACTATTCAAGCTTTTAGCTCAATCCAAAAACTATGAACTCAAGATCTCTAATAACACTACTCAGAAGGAACATCAATCAAACACTTAAATGAATATGATAAATTCATCAAAGACTGCCACATAGATGTAAACATAGGAAGATCTAGAATCTACTTTGAACAGTAAAGGTAAATTATAAAGATTAATACTCACAACAATTAGAATAATTCTAGTTTCATGAAATAAAAAGAATAAACAATTGCAAGAGTAAAAATAAATAAGTATGGCACAAGTAAAGCAATAAATCCCCTAGTGACCGGGCCTAGAGTCTCAAGAAGAAACTACTAAAAGACACTCAGAATGTGATTACAAGTAAAACACGATCTTTCTCATTAAATTCAATAATAAAGATACAACATCACTCTGGTCAGAATACTTTGTGTAGAAAATGAAAGTTACAATCTCCCAATTCATAGCTAGCTACATTCTATTTCTCCTATCATATTTATACAATCTCTGAGAGACAAATGGATAGGAATGAATCCTCAAAATTACGAGATCTTGAGGATTTCGCAACTGACAATCAAATTTTATTACAAAATAAACTTGATTCCCTTATTCTTCTACTACCCTACATGAGAGAGACATTGTCCTTTTTTATTTTCTTGGTCATTGTTGCTCCATCATTTGATAAAAAATCGTTCACTTCATATTCCTACATATAAAAATAGCGAAAGTTAGCTTTCATGCCCAAAATTACACAATTCTTTAATAAATTATTTTATTGAGCTTCTACAATCGTTTCTTTTAAATTATTTTCTAAAATGAAGATAAACATATAAAAGTGAATGATTAGTTAAGCTAATTTGAGGATAAAACATACCTTCTCTATGGCCCAATTAGGGTAATAAGCATATTTACTTCATAGGGAGACACATGGTTCATAAATCTCAACCTACGTAGCTAGAAACCACTACACCTTAGTACGCCTCCTCGTGTATCATTTTTCTTAGGTGATTGTTATCGCTCTCAATGGTAGGCTAGTTGGATTGAAATATGTAAATTGTTATGCAAAAAACTCACAAAATATATGAAAATATAGATCAACAACTTCAAAATTAGCCTCTTCGAGGGGGAAACATCCTTTACATTACACAAATGAAGAATTCTTGGATGATGCAAATGAGAAGACATCATTTCTATATATAGGACTCTAAGGGGTCACAGAATAATCAGATTCGACATAACAATAATAATGTAAGGGCACAACAATAACAATAGTGGGATCCTATGGGGAACAATAACAACAATATGGGACAACATGGGCACAACAGTAATATAAGAAGCTACAATGACAATAATTATAAGGGAATACACTAGTATTATAGGGACCTGACATGCCCCTCTCCTTCAGAAGAGTATTGTCTTTAATGCTTGAGTATTTTTTGGATGCTTTTGTATAAAATTATCATCATCCCATGTGGAATCTTCAGCGGGTAAGTTCTTCAACTTGATGAGATACTCTGAAGTTGATCGATTTCGTATCTGCTGAGTTCTTCTTTCTGTGGCTACTTTAGGTTCCAATATGTTCCATCCTTCCTCCTCATGTTCTGGAGATATTGTGTAAACTGGGAGCTTGTCACCTATAACGTTCTTTAAGCATGAAATATGGAAAAATTGGGCCATTCGTGAAGCTATATGAAGCTCCAATTTGTATGCCATAGTAGCAATCTTTTGGAACACCTTGTATGGACCATAACACTTTCGTGATAATTTATGGTCCTTCTTAGCTTTCTTGAGGGACATTTGTTTGTATGGTTGTAGCCATAGAAATACTTAGTCATCTAAATAAAAAATTCATTCGTTGCAATGTTGATCTGCCTATTCTTTCATTCTATTCTGCACTAAAGTGAGTTTATCCTTTAAGAGTTGGAGAACTTGTTGTTGATTCTCGATGTGATCTTCCATTGCTTGAACCTTAGAATTTTCTCTTAAGCCTAATGTGATGGATGGTGGATGATATCCATAAAGTGGCATAAATTGGATCATTATTGTTGCAGTATGGAAGGAAGTGCGATACAATCATTCAGCTAGAGGCAACCATTTGACCCATTGTGTCTGTTTATCAAATACAAAGAAACGAAGATATCCTTCCAAAAATTTGTTCACTATCTGAGTTTTCCAATGAGATTGAGGATGATAAGATGAGCTACGAGCTAACTAAGTACCTAGACAAGAAAATAATTATATCCATAACTTTCCAGTGAAAATGGGATCTTTGTCGCTTGTAATAATGTTTGGGTTTCCATGTATCTTTTGAGTTTTCTTTCCATAAATGTAGTAGAAGCTATATCGGCTTTAAATGGATGAGATAATGCACAAAATTGTCCATAGTTGGTAAGTCTATCAACTACCACAATGATGACACTCTTTCCTTTGGACTTGGGTAAACATGTGATAAAATCCATTGAAACCTCCTCCCAATGTTGACTTGGAATGGATAACGATCGTAATAGAACTTGGGTATTAATTGTTTCAACTTTGTTTTGTTGAAAAATCAAACGTTCCTCCACAAACTTCTGAATATCAGATTTAAGGCGATCCCAAAAATATTCCTTCTTAACTCTCTTGTAAGTTTTTAAAAATTATGAGTTCCCTCCTAAGGAAGAGGTGTGAAATTCCATAATAATATTTTGTTTGACTTGGGAATTATTATAGAGGTATAAGTGATCTTTGTACCATAATGAACCATTTTCTAGATAAATGTATCATATGTATTAATATTTTGTTATAACTTTTGAATGAGTGCCCACACTTCTCCTTGATTTTTTCATTCATCCCTTGCTTCCTTTATCCAATTTTGTTCGATAATAAAAATGTCGCAAAGTAATGCTTCCACATCCTCATCCTTTATTGAGAGTGCATCTGCAACAACATTTTTCTTCCCTTTTTTGTAGATGATTTCAAAGTCATAACCCAACATCTTTGTGACCCATTTTTACTTCTCTTCTGAGAATAATTTTTTTTCTCAAAAGTATTTAAGACTGTCATGATTTGTTTTTACCCTGAAGTGTCTTCCCATTAAGTAAGGTCACCATTTCTTAAGTGCATGTAGTAATGACAACATTCCCTTCTCATAAATAGATTTGTGTAAGTACTTTCCTTTGATTGGATGACTTTCAAAAGTAGTGGCTTTTTCTTCTTGCATTAAAACAACACGAATTCTATTTCCTGAGGCTTCACATTCCACAGTAAAGTTTCTTGTGAAGTCTGGCATACTTAAGACTGGTGCTTGGCATATTTCCTCTTTAAGATGTTCAAAGGCCTTCATTGCTTCTGGAGTCTAAGAAAATACATCTTTCGTAAATAATATTGTTAGAGGTTCTCCTATTCTCCCATAATTATTAACAAACTTATCATAATACCCTGTCGACCCAAGAAATCCTCACATATGCTTTATGGAAATCAAGATTTTCCATTCCTTAATGGCTTTAATTTTTCTAGGGTCTACCTTAACACCTTCATAAGATACTCTGAAACCAAATCAAGAAAAGATAGAAAAGATATATCAACGCCTTAGAATTCAGCCTCTTCGAGGGGGCAACCTCCTTTACATTACATAAATGAACAATTCTTCGATGATTCAAATGAAAAGACCTCCTATCTATATATAGGAGTATAAGGGGTCATAACATAATCAGAGCCTACATAACAATAATAATGTAAGGGCACAACAATAACAATAGTGCGCTTCTATGGGGCACAATAGTAACAATATGGGCACTGCATGGGTACATCAACATAATAAGTGGGTTGTACTAATAACAATAAGGGGTTACACTAGTAGTATAGGGTCCTAACATGCCCCTCTCCTTCAAAAAGTGTTTTCCTCAATGCTTGAGTAGTTCTTGATGCTTCTGTATAAAATTATTGTCCTCCCATGTAGAATATTCAGTGGGTAAATTCTTCCACTTGATGAGATACTCTGAAATTGATCAATTTCGTAACTGTCGGGTTCTTGTTTCTGTGACTTCTCCAGGTTCCAATATGGTTTTTCCTTCCTCTTCAATTTCTGGCAATATTGTTTAAATTGGGATCTTTTGCAACTTTTGAATAAGTGGCCATACTTCTTCGTCCTTCTTCCATTCATACCTTGCTTCATTTATCCAATCTGGTTGGATAATAGAAATATCACAAAACAATGCTTCCACATCCTCATCCTTGAAGAGTCTTCCCATTCGGTAAGGTCGCCATTTTTTAAGTGCATGTAGGATTGCCAAAAATTCCTTCTCATAAATAGCTTGCTTGATATGTAGTAGTAAAAATACCCAATCACCTACATCGAAACATTTTTCACTATGATGTTGATCTACGTGTTGTTTCGTTTGATTTTGCACCGAAGTGGTGTTATCCTTTAAAAGTTGGAGAACTTGTTGTTGATGCTCGATGTGATATTTCACTGCTTGAACCTTTTTCTTATTGATATGTCCTTCTATCTCTAGAGTTTTGCGAGTGGTAATTTCTTCCAATCCTTTACAAGATATGGTTGGATCCATTTCTTGATGCTCGACGCGATTTTTCACTTCTTGAACATTTTTCTTCTTGATATGTCCTTCTATCTTGATAGTTTGAGGAGTGGTAATTTCAACCAATGAATTACAAGATATGGTTGGATTCATTTCTTCTTTATTGATGCGATCTTTCACTTCTTGAACCTTTTTCTTCTTGATATGTCCTTCTATCTTGAGAGTTTGAGGAGTGGTAATTCTTTCCAATGCTTTACAAGATATGGTCAGATTCATTTATTCTTTCTCTGGGGTGGGTTCCTTGTGTATATCCTCTTCTTTTGATGTTTCTTGATCATTTTCTTCCTCCTTTCATAATCCATGTAAAATAATTTCTTCTCAACACACTTATGACCTTTAGTGTATTTGTTATCACAATTGTAACAAAGCCCTTTTTCTCTTTTTTTCTTCCAATTGTTGTGGTATAAACCTTGTAGGTTATGGAAGGCTAGGATACAAAACACTTCCATAATAATAGTCGTAGGTGGTGGGATTCCTTGTTTCCATAATTTCGCTTTCAATTTTTCTTACCAACCTGAGTGCCTTCTCCAATGAATCAGGTTCCCAAAGATGAACCTCGTGTTGAATGTTATCCTTTAAAGTCCCTATGAACACATCAACCATTTTCTTCTCTGGAATATCATTTACCCTTATATTCAATTTTTGGAAGTCCTCAATGTGCT
>APFE031302793.1:0-41267 GCA_000404065.3 Pinus taeda
TAGGCTATTTAGTGCCTTGGTCCTTGAGTGAAGCCTCGGCCAAGATATGGAGGGGATCGGGCCTCTTTCTCCGTTTTAGTGCCTCGGTCAACCGCCTTGGATCTAGCGATTGTAATTTTGACATTTCTCTAAAACCATGATCCTTGTGTACAAAGTTAAGGAGGTTTTTCTTCCTTGGCATGTTGTGGACAAAAACCTCTCTCAGTTTTTCAAAATTCATCTTTGATTGCTCTGAAACATCATTTGAGTGAAACCTATCCCCATGTGTGGAACAAGGGATTTTGTCGAAATGAAGTGAAATGAAGGGGATAAGGGGCTTCTAAATTCTTGGGGAAATTTTTGGAAGTAGAGCGGGATGTTAGGAAGCAGGGGAAAGTGGAATCTCAGAGATTGAGTGAGGGGAAGGGGTCTAAAAGGGAAAAACAGAGGCCCAACCTAGAAAATTGCCAGGTTGTAGCTAGAAACTAGAGTTTGTGTGAAAATGAGGAATTTGGGGAATCTCAGTGATGGGAAGCATTTTTTAAGGTACTTTAAGGATAGGGGAAGGTGTATGAACATCAGGAAACAAGTTTTGCCAATGATTTGACCGTCCAAGAGGAATTGCCTTCAAAACCCTAGGAGAGGGAAATGAACCTTGCCTAGGCGCAACTGAAGCATGAACAAGGTGTAAAATGACTCATTAGACACTGAGATGATAATGAAAACCCTATGAATGATGATAGACTCAGCTGAATAGTGACATAGATTGGCATTTGGGCAACTTTGAAAAGAGTGAGAGCAAACCCTAGACCTAATGCCTAGTGACCAAATTTTGCTTGAAGACTCACTGAAATGACAAAATTTGACCTTGACACTTCAAAATCACTTTGTAAGAGCATATTTGATCACTGGAGGATTGGACAACGTGGCAGGTTCCATCAGCAAATCGGGAGGTGCCAAGTGGCAGACTGCCATTGGTTCCCACATTTCGCAAAACGCATATCGGCGAAGGGAGGAGTTACAGAAGCGACACTCGACAAGATCAGGGTTGCGATGCGATAAATTGCATATCGCACATCGCAACAGGGAAGCGTGTTGACATTACAGAATCGACCCCCACATGTTTGAGTTGTGATGCGATATCGCAATCGCAAATCGCAACACAACAAAGTCCCACTTATACAAGACCCCTATTTTCCGTCGATTGCAATTTCTTGGATGCAATAAGTTATGAATTCCGGTTAATTGTTCTGTTGGGTCCACTAAATCGCAATCACACATTGCCCACTTTGTTCACAGACCATGCTCTCATAACTCCACCGATTGTGATTTGCAATAAGACACTCGATGCTGACGAATTAAGGCCCACTACGCGGCATAATTCCCGATTAGTTAGCAGATTTTTGGAGCGAACCTGTGGGTTCCTGTCGGATGTAGAGCATTTTGTGGAACGAATAGTGGGAAAGCAAAGGGAAGTTATAACATCTTTAGTTTTCCACCAAATTGGTTGCAAAAAGAGTCTAGATAGATATTTTTTAGTAGGCTGAACTGATTGGAGTAGGATTCAGAAGCATTTGAGCATTGTAAACACCGTTTTTTACACTTTTGAGCATAATAGAAAGGCCCAAGCCATTCGAAACTAGACCAAGGAGATGTAGCTTAGGAGGGGTGAACTCCTTTATCAAGTGCTTGTTGTAATGTGTTTCTGATGATGTTGTGTACATGTTTATGATGTTGTTCAATTTCTAGTTTATGTTAAATTGCTCATAAAATTAACATAAAAACTCTTCATTTCACTTGCAAAAATTGATGAATCCTTAAGCACAATGAAAGCATTTTGTTTATAATCTAAGGAAAATCTTAGCATTGCACACTAATACTTTAAGTCAAATCAATTTGGTATCAAAGCACTAGGTTTTCTTTGTGAAAGAAGGATTTAATCAGATCAGCTGCATTTACAGTTGAGATTTTTTGTGTAATTATTCGATGATATCAGTGACATGAGAAATATTGTTTGAAAATCATTAGGAAGTAATTATTAGATTAGAAAATTGTAATGTATTGCACATGCTATAGAATTTGAACATGGTATCAAAGCTTTGTTCAAGTTCAGCCAGTGATTAATAGCCTCAAATTTCAGTACTCAGTGTCTTGTACAAATTTCAGATCTCTTGTCAAGATGGCGCCCAGTCTTAGTGTAGGAGACAAGCTACATGGTGCTACAAATTTCAGATCTTGGAAGACTAAGAAACTCCTTGTCTTGGATGAAAATGATATTCAAAATTATGTGAACAAAAATGTCTCTCAACCAAAAAGTGTTGAGGAGAGAACCAGGCATAAGAAAAATGAAGCGACGGCTAAGAGGATCTTGATTGATTCACTAAAAGACGACCTGATTCCACATATTTATGAGTTGAACACTAGCAGGGAAATGTATGATGCCTTGGTGGGATTGTTCGAGAGTAAGAACATTAGCAAGAAATAGCCTTAAGGCATTAGCTTCATAGTATCATGATGTCCAAATCAGATTCAGCTACCACTTATCTCATGGGAATCTCCCAGTTGAGAGATCAACCTAAAGCCATTAGAGATAGCATTGATGATGTAGAGCTTGTTATGGTGACTATTAATGGATTTCCTTCTCCATGGGATCCATTTGTATAGCGTATTTGTGCAAGAGCTAAGTTGCCCCAGTTTGTTCAACTTTGGACTAATTATGTCCAAGAGGAAGCCAGATTGTTGTCCAAGAATAGCTTGCAGAGACCTCAGAATGAAGAAACCCAAGCCCTTGTAGCTGACGCAAGCAAAGGAAAAAGAAGAAGAAATGTTTATATGAAATAGAGGTGGAAGATCAGCTCCAATTCAAGATCAGAAGAAGGAGGATCTTTCAAAAATCAGATGCTTCAATTGTCATACATTTGGTCACTATGCTTCCTAGTGTCCTCGGAAGAAAAGGAAGGGAAAGCAGCATGCATCAATCGCTGATGATGATGATGGGCACCTACCACAGAAGAAGACAAAGGAATCTAAACTTGATGGGATTGCAGAATGATTGCAGAAAATATATTTCTTTGTCTTCGCTCTTACAGGGACTATTCCGGATAGTAGTGATATTTGTTTGGTGGACAATGGTGCTTCTAGACGCATGAAAGGTTCACGAGATTCTCTCACTGATTTGATAGAGAAGGATTAACATTGTAGGTGGAACTTGGAGATAATGCCAAGTATGTAGTAAAAGGAGTTGGGACAACACAGTTTTAGCTGGAGTCTAGAGATTCTATACACATGAGAGATGTATTGTTTCTACCAAGATTGAAGAAGAACTTGGTCTCTATTTCAGCATTGGAGGATAGAGGTTACAAAGTTTCATTTGTAGATGGTCATGTTCTTGTATGGCCTAAGGGTTCGAGCATAGACTCAGCAGGAGTGGTTGGTGTTCAAGAGGGAGGACTATACAAATTGTTAGGGTGTCTCAGTCTAGCTTAGGCATTAGTACATGGCAGTATTAGTTTATGTGAGTTGTGGCATCTGAGATTTCCTCACATGCATTACAGGGCATTGCCATCATTGAGGATGGTTACAAGTGTTTTGAAGCTCCAGGTAGAGCATGAGGGTGTTTGTAGGGGTCGTTCACTTGGCAAGCATGCTAAGGGATGTTTTCCGAGCAATGATAGTAGGTCCAAGGGGATTTTGGATCTAGTACATTTATATGTATGCAAACCAATGACAGTATCATCTTTGGGTGGCTTCTAGTACCGTGTGAAATTCATTGATGATTTCTCTCAGAAGACATGGATCTACTTCATGAAGACCAAGCACGAGGCCTTTAATAGGTTCCAGGTGTTCAGGGCACAAGTAGAGAACTTGACAAGGAAGAAGATGAAGGTTTTAAGGTCAAATAATTGAGGATAGTATACTTCCAAGGACTTTAGTGTTTTCTGCAAGGAGGCAGGGATAAATAGAGAGTTGATACTTCCTTAAACCCCTCAACAGAATGGGGTTGCACGTAATGTTCCCATTTTGGTTTCCCTTATGATGCGTTAGTGTGGATTTCCAGGGTTTGTGACAACCAAGTCACAGCAGCGAGATTATGTTATTGGGGGGCCTTAAAGGTTTTGGAGGAGTTTTATGGGGTCCAACGGGATTTGTTTGATCTTGGTATTAGTGTACAAATGCCTTTACAATTGACAAATGTGGATTGGTTGAGGACAGGCAATCTTGGGTTGGGAGGATTTGGTTTCCTTTATGATGTTGTTAGGGTGGATTTCCAAGGTTTGTCACAGCCAGGTCACAAGAGTGAGATTAAGTCATCGGTGGGCCCAAAGGGTTTTGGAGGAGTTTTATGGGGTCTAATAGGGTTCGCTTGTTTTATTTCATCATCAGGGTCAATTCCACATAATTCATTCTTGGTTCCTATTGCACCCATTTTGTCACAAGTCCAAGGAAGTAGTTGTACAATTTTTTACAAATTTCAAAATCATCATTCAACCAGTTATCATGTCATTGTAAACCCAATTTCTACAAATTATAATGTAAATGATGCTAGTACAACCATTTAATTATGTAACAACCTAGGTAAGCTTATGCTTTTGGCAACGAATTTCATCCTAGGAGGTTTTCTAACCTCACAGATCATCTGTGTTTCTAAACACGGTTAATCGGAAGAGCTTTTTCCTTTTAGCTTAAACCCCAAAGTTAGGGTGGAATTTTTTGACAAAAGTCTCAAGTGAGTCCTAATGTTCTTAGTCGAGTCTACTATAAAAGTGATTTGGGAATAATTTAAGCTATTTGGCTAAATTGTTTTATTACAAGTCACTTGGCCTACTAAATCATATTGTGTCACAAAATTGGATAAAAATTATGAGGTTCTATAACGAATGGGTATTCCCCCTTAGAGGGTTGAATTTGTAATTATCTAATGTAAAAATATTTTAGTGCATGGTCCCTTGCAATCAGACACCATGGCTAAAGTATTTGAGGGTGGAAAAATAATTAATCCCCTCAAGTGTCAATTAATTAATTTTTCTAGTAAAAAAAATAAAATCCTAAGCCAAAAAATTAATTAATTTATAATCAAAAAATTAATTCTTGAGAAATAAATTTCTCCAAGTGGAAAATGACCAAAAAAATCACGAGTCAAAAAGAAGTCAAATTTTGGAGGTCCCCCACAAAGGAAAAAATGGTTTTTTTAAGAAAATGTATGCTCTTGGACCTTGCTGGTTAAGTGAAAGGCAAATTTTTGAGGAAATTAATCCAGAAAATCAATTTTTGGATTAATAAAAAATGGTTTTTATGAGAAATTCGAAAAATCCTCAAAAAAATATTTTCGATAGTAGAGATTAAAAGATTATCAAATATTTATCAACGGTCCAGATTATTTTGATGGGGGTCAAGCCAACTAGCTGTTATTTTCCACTTGGAGGATTTATCTATAAATTAAAAGCCATTTGCTTCTCGCGATGATGAAATTTCTAACTCTAGTCAATGCAATTTTGTAACGCTGGTTTTGTTCCATTGATCTGCTTGAAACGTTTGAAATATCATAACAAAAGACTTCGTGGTTTAGTTCATGGTGTTTTTTGTCTGATGACCTATGGTATGTGTTGGGAATGTGTTTTCCTATATTATGCTTAAAATTGTATAAGCTTGTTTATTCATTACATGGTGATAAGAACATTCTATTGATAAATTTTAGGTCTATCTTAGGTGATCTGATTCGCCATATGTCTAACAAGCTTTCTTGAAGAAAATATATATAGATTTTACGGGTTCCCTGAACCTTGGGCTTCAAGTTCACAGACTTTGGAGGAGAGCCGACCTTGTTTGAGCTCTGAGAATTTTGCTTGGTTTTCTTACTTCGCTAAGGCTATGGGAAATACCATAACTTTAGAAACACATTTGATCTATTGTCACTATTCATCATTTAAAAAATTATTTCTCAAAAATAACTTTCAAGCATTGTATATTTGTATATAAATTGTAAATTATTTCCGTAGGATAATTTTTGTAAATAAATTTTTTCTAACCATTGTTTTGCAACTTGTTGGGGTTTGGGGTTTATTTTTAAGTTTTTGTATATATTGGGGTTCTAAGTATTTTTATTTTCATTTGTGCATGCGAGATCAAGCTATTTCAAGAAGATTTGCTAGTGTTTGAGCTAGATCTGGGCCCTAGAGGGTAAGATGTAG
Source organism: Pinus taeda (assembly GCA_000404065.3). NCBI lineage: Eukaryota > Viridiplantae > Streptophyta > Pinopsida > Pinales > Pinaceae > Pinus > Pinus taeda. Next base: position 6,168 of record APFE031302793.1, read on the forward strand.
TCTCTATTTTGCTTGCAGGGCCATCACTGAAGATTTTCAGCAAAGTTGAGCAAATTTGAAGATCTAAATCAAAATAATAAATTTTATGAGGGTTTTCAAATTTTTTAGGGCCTCTAGGCCCAGCGTCAAGTCCTCACCTAGCCATGAACCTTCGTGGCCCTTTTGACCCCCTCTTTCTCTTGGTCACAGCCTCTCCAACGTTGATCATAGCCTCCAAAGGCCCGCGACCCCTTCTAGGGCAGTTGTCTAGCCTTTAGAGGCCCTTGACCTCCCTCCTAGCCCCCTGCTCAGACCCTTCCTCATCTCCCTGATCCCCTCTCTAGCCTTCCCTAGCCTTGTCATGGGCCCTAAGGGGCCTCTCTTTCCCAAGCATTGGCCTAACAGACCTTCGCTACCCTTGTCGCAGCATCTAAGAGGATTGTCATGACCTCTTTGGCCTCTAGGCCCTAGTCGTAGGCCTATCAAGGCCTTTAGCCCTAGCCGCAGGCCTAATAGGCCTCGTTGCCCCATCTTCCAACCCTCTTCCTTGCCTTTGTTTCCATCTCCAGTCACTGTGGGTGATTGTTTTATTTTCCAATCTAATACTTGGTGGTTTTGCAGAGAATTTGGGTCACATATTTATTGTTGCTGGTGGTTTCTCCATTGGAAAAAATTTGGCAAGATCTTCAAGGCCATAACGCCTAAGGGTTTGACTTCTAAACCCTCAATTTCCCTCACTGTTTTGCTACAACAAGTTAAATCTTTGATAACAGTGGTAAAAGACACATTGAATTGGCATAAAATTTACTAGTAAAGTTGCCTAACAAATTATCAAGTCATTGCATGGATAGGGTTATCGATCTCTTAACTTGTTTCATGAAAACAGGTGGCTGTCATAAGTTCATTGAGGTCTGATCTATAACAGTGATATTAGCATCATAAGAAGGCCTAGCTCAGTCATGAATGTAGTCTTGGCAAAGTGGTTTTGGTAGTGGATTGTTTCATTTGTATTTGGCATCTAAAATTGCTCTAAAGTAATCTAACTCAGAGATGTCATAAATCTCACTTGTTATTCATTTGGATAACATTGGAACATAAGCTAAGTTGCAAGATACGGGGAAACGGGTATGAGATTCGAAAATGTGTAGGGGTACAAAACGTGAGCCCCCCCAATTTTGGAAATGGGGAAACACAATATATATATATATATGACATTTAAGAAATATGTGCAATCATAAAGCATACATGATGTATTATAATTTATTACGTTATGATTACATTGTCCAATGTCAATGCATAAACTATAAGTCTCTAAATTTACATCACATTTACTCATGAATGATCACATAATGAAAATAGCAGTGTCCAAAATCAATCACGAGAAATTTCTAATTTCTTGTCTCATGCTTGATTGGGAGTCTCCTCCCACATAGTCAAACGGCCTTAGTGCTCTTGATTAAATACAAGTTCCATACCCTAATACCCTAGATGCTCTTGATTATTAGGAGCCTCCCCTACATAGAGGGCTTGGTTTTCTTGCTTAAATACAAGTTCCATACCCTAGTACATGACAAAATCCAATGGAAACAATGCAATCCCCCCAATCCTGAAATCCTGAAAAAATGATAAGTCTGCTGGATTTTGAGTGAGATCTAAAATTCTAATTTCTCCATATGAAATCCAATGAGGGCGAAACCACTCTCAAACATCTTGAGTCATTTCATGGTAATGTTAAAAATTTAAGTAAAAGAAATTCTCCTTTATCTTTCATTTTCATCCTTTTACTTTAAGAAGTTAAGATAAAGGAGAATGCCACTTTCTTTTACTTTAAGAATTCAACATTACTATGAACTACATATCAACACTAGGGCCATAGGCTTCAACATTAGGCTGCCCCACTCAAAAAAATATGTTTCCAATCTTCAATAGCTCTCTCTATCACTCCTGAATTGGCAGGGAACGAAAATTAAAAATTAAAAACGAAAAATTAAAAATTAAAAAAATTAGAAGTGAAAATAAAAAGTCACTTTATCGCTGAAACGTAGTTGTACAACCTGGAAACGCATTTCAGGCTGTACTAGCCCATGTATCCCCCATGTGAAATGTAACAGTACAGCCTGAAACGCATTTCCAGGCCGCACCAAACACGTTTCCGCATTTTTGTATTGTTTTTGCCCAAAAACAGGCTCAAGCCCAGTGTTTCCTGCAACATAGAGCATAAGTAACATAATATTTCCATTGTTTGGTGCTCTAGTTACTCATTGTTGAAAAGATTTGTTTACATTGTCTAATATGCTATTATGAAAAAATATTGTTGCCATTGTAACATTGGATAAGAATACTAACGTTCTCTTGTCTTGTGAGTTTCATGATCCTAATTGTGCCCTAATAAGCTCACTCTCTAAAGCACTTGACATTAAATCTATCTTGTCAAATTGTTGAGCATCTTGGTTACATCACTTGTCTTTTGGGAATTCTAAATGTTTCTATTACTTTAATTGGCATTGAAGTAGCTTGTTCTAATTCTATTCAAAAGAGCATCTAATCTCCTTTTAAATGCCAATGGCATCAAAGATCTAATATATCTTGAACAATTGGTATTGAGGAATCAAATTACAATATTGCCATTATCTTGTTGGTATATCTTAAAAGGCTTCTAATTGTATAAGAGCGTCGATTGTCTAATCATCATTAACATCTTGTATTGTCTCAATGGCTAATTGCTTTAAATGAACAAGTGTTCTAGTTCTCTTTCTTGCCATTAATGTCATTTTATGGTTATTATGGACATTGGTGATCTTTTCTTTTAAGAGCATATATCTTGTGCTTATCAAGCAATTGTATCGTGGATATATCTTATATCTTGTTGGGTAAATTGTATCTTGGCTATTTCTTGAGCACTTGTTAAGTTGGCACATTATATTGCGTATAAGATTGTCTCTCAATTCATTGCTAAGTACTCTTGTCATAAGGCTAATCATAACTAAGTACTTAAAAATCATCAAACAATCTTAACTCAAGAACCACTCACATCTTGCATCTCATCCTAGAATTAGTATTGCATTAATTAATGTACTTCCAAGTATAAGCTTGGTTGATAGATATATAGGAACACCCTTCAATCTTTGCTTGAGAAGTCTAAGCTCTCTAGTATTTAAAACGGTGATCTTGCAGTCGCTAGAGCCAAAATATCTACAGCGCCGGAGGCACCAAGTATATTAGATTTCAAGGAGAGGGATGATTAAACAAGCCATTGCTTGCTTCATCTTAACTTCTCTCTGCCACTTACTCTAGAGACTAGGCTCAATATAGATAAATATCAAGTGATACACTTAATCAATGAATGAATCGAATTGATTTACAATGAGCAAGGAAGCTCAAATAAATAATACAAATGTATTTACAGAAACAGCGAGTTTCTACTAAGAAATAGAAACAACAAGTTTCTACTAAGAAACTGCTAATAAGATCACAGATAATCTTATCCGAATAAAATACATAAATGAGCATTAAACTTTAAAATAGCATTATTCTAATACCCTCCCTTAATGCTCAATCTATTTACAACACCTATAGACCCCCTGAATTTTACAAACTTATCAGGACCAAGGGGCTTGGTGAAAATGCCTATTGGCTGCTCCGTTGTGGGAACATACAGCAACTGAATGGATCCGTCTTCAACAAGCTGTCGAATGTAGTGACAATGGGTTTCCACGTGCTTTGTTCGTTCATGTAAGAATGGATTCTTGGCGAGTTTGAGCACTCCCTGATTATCACAGAACAAGGGAGTAGGACCTGCCTAGGAAACATGCATATCCGCAAGCATACGTCGAAGCCAAACAGCCTCACAAGATGCCTTAACTGCGCCTCGATACTCTGCTTCTGTCAAGAAGAGAGCCATTGCCTGCTGCTTCTTACTAGTCCATGTGACAACACCGGATCCCAGACTAAACACATACCCAGCTGTAGATTTACGGTCATCAACCGAACCTGCCCAGTTGGAATCTGTGTAACCACTGAGTGTAGGATCTGAACTCCGAGTGTACAGAAGTCCATAATCAAGAGTGCCACTCACATAACGCAGCACACACTTCGTTGCTATCCAATGATTAGCCTTAGGAGCTATAATGAAGCATGAAATGTAGCCCACTGCAAAACTAATATCAGGTCTAGCGGCAGCAAGGTAGATGAGGCTGTCCACTAATTGCCTGAATAAAGATTCATCCACAAGTGGTGAGGATGACTGAGCTGAAAGTTTGAGCCCTGGTTCCATAGGAGTCGTGGCAGGTTTGTAATCCTGCATTCTAAACCTGTCCACAAGATTTCTGGCATACTTGGACTAAGAGCGAGAGATGTTGTTCTCAGTTTGCCAGACTTCAACCCCCAAATGCTAATGAAGAAGTCCTAAATCTATCATATCAAAAGTGTTACACAAATCCTGTTTGATCCCATGGATCAAATATGCAAAACTGCCAGTAATGATATACACATAGACAACCACAAACAGAATATCATCACCAGTATGCTTGATATACAGGTTTGCATCAGATGGACTCCGCTAAAAGCCATGATCTATTAGGTACTTAACAATTTTCATGTACCAAGCTCGATGGGCTTGTTTTGGACCATAGAGTGCTTTGACTAATCTACAGATTTTCTGTTCTTGACCAGCAACCTTGAATCCCGGAGGCTGCATCAAGTAGACTTCTTCCTATAAGTCACCATTCAGAAAAGCACTCTTTACATCCATCTGATGGACCTTCCAACTGAACTGAGTTGCTAAGGCAAGGACGAACCGTATCGTACTTGTTGTCGCACAGATTGTCGCGACAACGCTCAAACTGGGGGTTGTCACTCTGATCCCCGGTCTCTCCGTTTAAGCCTGTCTCCCACGGCTAAGGGGGGTACACCCTGAGAGGAGAAGGACGACCAACTGCGAACCAGTTGGTTTGGGAGACACGAAAGAGAAAAGCACTAAAAGTTTAATGTGATGGACCAATGCCTTATGGGTTTGATGCTAAAAAGATCACTTAATAGATGTTGCAGAAATGTAAATTGTGCACAACAATCATTTATCATCAAATATCTTCAAAAAAAGCAAGATATCCAGTAAATTCACAGTGTTTTTAAACGATGCTCTGGCAATTTAAAAGGAAATAAACTCCGAAAGATATAACCATGTAAATTTGCACATCAACCAGATATTATATTTCAAGCATGCCAAATCTCATAAAGATAAACATTCATCCCACATCAAAACTTTAATCTCAACAAGCAAAATAGAACGTGATAAAATTTCCAAGCTAAGACTTTAACTGGCAAAGTATTTCCACGATGCTTTTTTATGCTTTGCCGACAAAATTTTAAAGCAAAAATCTAAACTAAAAGAAAAATTTAAAAGTCTAATCTAAAGTTCTAAAGAAATATATATTTTTTTTTATAATTTTTATAATTTTTCTTTTTTTTTAAAACAAAATCTAAAATCTAAATCTATCAAAGCTTGAAATTATAAAGATTTACTCTAAATCTAAGACTTAAGAAAAAATCTAAATTTTAAAGCCTAAAAACCTACGCATATATACATATGAAACTAAAACTAAAAAATGAAAACGTAACTATAAAAAAAAAAAAAGGCAAAACAATTTTGATTTTAAAACTAAACCTACGCTAACATTAAACTACGCATAACAGAACCTAACTATACCTCTACGTATAATGCATTTACCACACACAGGAAAAAACTTGAGGTTGAAATTCGGTTTGCTGTTCGAGACGGCAGAAAACGCAGGGATGAAGCTGAAAATCCACGCACGACTGAGTTGATGCCCGCGCGGAACAGCTTAACACTCACCCAAAGAAAATAACCTACGCCAAACTTGTGAAACACTTGACCCGCGTGAAGTATTAGAAACTTGCAGACGTGACGGCGGAGGAACGTTTCAACAGCTTTGCGCAGGTCGGCGGCAAAAGAGAACGATGCAGTGAGAGGATTTTGATTTGAAGATTGCCAACAGTGTGAGAGGGAAACTCATTCATTAATCATTACACATCCAGAAGATTTTAAATCGTTCTGATGCCCACGCTCCTGACGTATACAAAAAAATAAATCAAACGCAGTTGTGTGCAGGCTCTAAGGTTAGGTGACAGCAGTTGAAATCCCACGTTGGTTCAGGCACCAGCTATTACACACGAATTTGCAGGCAATCAGATGTAACAGGACAGAAATGTGATACCCACGATTTTGCATGTACAGGGCAGCGTGCAGGTGAATGGAGTTTTGAAGGTATCAGCGCTGATGCCCACGCTGGACAGCAGACAAACTATTTTTCTTTTATTGGTGCTGATGGCAAGCAACAAAAATTCCACGCAGGCAGACCCACGTCAATACATCCCAAAAATTTGATTTTGTCTGGTTAATATGAACAGCATAAATTTCAGTAAGTGAAACCCTGAGCAGCAGACAGCTCTAAGAGACCTTGAAATTTCTTTAAAAGATTTTGAGAACCCTGCAGCCTGCAAATCTCACAAACAGAAGACCCAGAAATAATATGCAAAAATTTGAAACGAAACCCTGTAGATCGATCAAAAACAATTTTAAAATTTTAGCTCTATAAAGCCAGATTTATCAGTTATTATTGAAAAATTTTGAGAACTTCAGATAGCTAATCAAATGCTTTAGAAATCTCTCATGCAATTCAGAAAAAAGACTAAATGATTAACCCAGGATCAACACCAGCTGGGCTCTGCAAAAAGTGCTTATGGGAGTTGGCTAGTTCAGCCGAGAACTTCCCCAAACACCCACTGATCCTCGAGGGTTTCTTGCACAGCTCACTTCAACCGTCAAATAAGAGAGAAAAAGCAGTACTAGATCTCAAAAAACAATGGAGATACCTACCATTACATCAGAAACCCTAATACTACTCAAACCCTAGCATGTGAACTAGATACCTATGATCAACAATACTCTTCATTAAGTTGTTATTAACGGCTGAAAAATAAAATATGCAGAATTGAAATGACTCACAACACTTTAAGAGAGTAACACCAGCAAGCTTTTGATCCCAAAGTCTTCTTTATTAGCACCAGAAAAGTTTACAAGAGAGCTTCTTCAGCACAAGACTCAGATCCAATATGATCTCAAATGACCCCTAGCACCCTATTTAAAGGAAAAAATCCCAACGGCTAGTTTGAGTGATCCATGTCAAAACGATCTCGACCGTCGATGAGGATCAAGACATCTCTTAATCTCATCTGTCGAATTTTTTAATGCATTGAAACTCTCAAAATATTATTATTTTATTATTTTTTATTATTTTTATTATTTTATTATTTATTTTTTATTTTTTATTTTTTATCATGGATCATCAAACATAGCGTTTGGAAAAATTTCCCTAGGACCTAGGACTTAAGACGCATGAGGGGATTAACATTTCCTAACCCTCAAGACACTTTTCATCATGACTTTACAATTTTTACATCTTCAAGGGGAAAAGCCCTTTGACATAGACCCTCATAAACCACCCAGTTCTACAACCAAACATAATCTAGAAGATCAACACTCTAGGATTCTCCTAAGACTCTAATGATAAAATTCATTCCGGCTTTGGGGTCAGGTTGAAGGAAAACTCTGCCGATCATGGATCGGTGAGACGAAAAACCTTCCGGACTGAAGATTATCACTAGAAAATTAGGTCCACCTGGGCAATTTACATACATGACTCAGCTCTGCTAATATTATTTACATCAAAATGCAGTCTGGGTTTACAACTTAATAAGATCAGGAGAATGACGATGACTGTCGAATGGCATGAACATCTTGATCAAGCGTTGTCCCTTTTTGCGAAGAAAAAGGGGGTGTACTGCTATGGGTAGTTGACACGCAGCGGTCAACATCTGGCTCTACTTGGGGACACGTTGCTGCACTGTAGGAATGTGAGAATCCAGAATCTGCACCCATGCAATACCAAACAAAACATAAGTAGCGTCCATTCAAAAATCATCATATAACATTTAAGCACATGAAAGATAGAAGCTCTTCATTAATCAACTATCTAATAACATGAAAAGTAAATATAATCCTAAAACAGAAATGAAATGCTGAAAATGACAAGGAGTAGGGTTAGAAATACAATACAAAAGATGCCCCCATGGCATCAGATATCATCTTTGAAGAACAGCTTGAGCATTTGGCCATTCACAGGTAGATCAAGTGGTTCGCCATCCAATCTGCTCAAGTGGAATGAGTTTGGTCCGGCTATGTCTCGAATGATGTACGGTCCAAGCCACAAACTGTCAAACTTCTTATGTTTTCCTGGTTTCTCATTTTTGCGGTCCCAAAGCAATACCATATCTCCCACCTGCAAAGATCTAGATCGAGAATATTTATCAAAGCTTTTCTTAATGTTAGATTGATTTTTACATATAGCATCAAAAGTTGTCCTACGAGCTTCATTTAACTCCACAATCTGATCTATTCTATTTTGAACAATATCTTTGTCAGTAGAAAATTTTTGAAGGAGCTAATAAGCTAGCAACTTAAGGTGCACAGGTAAAGTTACATCCAAGCCGTAAACTAATTCAAAGGGAGATTTACCAGTAGCCTTCTTCTTAGTGATTCTATCTGCCCATAAAGCATACTTGATTTTGCTATCCCATGATCTCTTATTATCTCCTACTATCTTCTTGATAATGGTTATGAGATTCTTGTTACTTGATTCAGTCAAACCATTACCCTGAGGATAGTAATTTGACGAATGAGATAAGACAATACCATACTTGAAACAGAAAGATGAAACTCTGAGGAACTAAAAGCTTTGGCATTGTCAGTAATGATCTTGGCAGGGACACCAAATCTAGTAATGATGTTATTTTCAATGAAATCCATAATAACCTTTTCAGTGGCATTCTTAGCAGGAATGGCCTCAACCCACTTAGTGAAATAATCTGTAGCAATCAAAATCCATGAGTAGCCATTGCTAGAATTTTCATGGAACTTCCCTATGAAGTCTAGACCCCAATGCTGAAAAGGTGCCTCTACAATGACAGGTTGTAGGGGCAGGGCAGCAAGCTCCTGTTTCCCAGTGAATAGTTGACAAGATTGACAATTTCTAACGAATCTATGCACATCAGAAAAAATTGACGGCCAATAATAACCAGCTCTCAGGATTTTGTGGGCGGTAGTTCTAGCAGCATAATGACCACCACAAAATCCTGAATGAAACTCAGAGATTAACTTCTTGGACTCAACATCATCAACACATCTAAGCACTATGCCCTCAGGATTTCGCCATCCAAGGCCATCCTTCATAAGGCAATACTTAGTGGTTTTTAATCTAAGAGCCCTTCTCTTATGAGCAACTAAATGGTTAGGACAGGTAAGATTCATCAAGTAATAAATTATGTCCTTATACCACTCATGCTCTCCTAATCTTTGCAACTCAGGCGAAGATAGATTGTTAACACAAAACAAACCAAGAGTCTTTTCATTACTTTCAGTCAACATCTGAGCCAAACCTTGGCCTTTAACTAGCTTAGTGGGTCTAATCTCTAAATCATATTTTTGTATCTTAGTAACCCACCTAGCACGAGTCCCTAAACAGTTAGTTTGAGTTAATATATCTTTGACAGCAGAATGTGGGATGAAAGCAATGATTTTAGAATAACCCACATAAGTTTTGAAATGCTTTAGAGACTTGACCAAGGCATAAGCCTGCTTTTCCATGGTATTGTACTTCAATTCAGAATTTTGAAGTGCTCTACTCATGAAAGCAATGGGCTGCTCGTGACCATCTTTATTCTTTTGAAGCAGGACACCAGCAATGGTATCTTCAGAAGCGAAAGAAAAAATCATGAAATCCTTGGAGTAATCGGGACTAACTAAGACAGGAGCTCTTGCAATAGCACATTTGATTTCTTGAAAAGCCCTTTTGCCATCTTCTTGCCAAACAAATTTTGCATCTTTCTTTAGAAGCCTTTGAATAGGCTTAGCTATTTCTGCGTAATTTGGAATAAATCTTCTAATGAAATTTATCTTTCCAAGGAAAGATTGAAGGGTTTTGAGATTATGAGGAAGGGGAATCTTTTGAATTGCTTCAATTCTTTCAGGATCGATCTTGATTCCATCCTTAGAAATGATATGGCCCAATAATTTCCCTTCAGTTACCCCAAAAACAGATTTAGCTGGATTCAAAGAAATCCCATATTCTCTACATCTATCGAAAACCTGCCTAAGATGATTTACATGACTGATACCATCTTTAGAGAAAACAGTAAGATCATCTTGATAAATCTCAATAAATTTCCCGATTAATCCCTTGAAGGCATAATCCATTGCCCTTTGGAATGTAGCCCCAACGTTTGTTAATCCAAACAGCATTCTGATGTATTCAAAGGTACCCCATGGTGTGGTGAATGTGGTTTTATGACGATCTTCCTTTTTAACCCATACGTGATTGTACCCGGAAAAACCATCTAGCAGCGACATCATTCCAGAACCAGTTACCCTTTGCAACAAATTTTCCATGTTTGGCAAAGGGTAATTGTCCTTCTTGCATGCTAGATTAAGGTTTCGGAAATCGACACAAAGCCTTATCATACCATTCTTTTTCCTAACAATCACCAAATTTGAACACCATGTCGAATGCCTAGTTTGAGCAATAATTCCTGCTGCAAGCATTTTCGCAAGTTCTTTCTAAACTAATGGGGCTAATTTAGGATTAATTTGCCTAAGTTTCTGGCAAAAGGGTTTAGCATTTTCATCTTTTAAAGGGATAGTATGTTCCAAGACATCTTCCCTATAATCCTTTAATTCATCATAAGAAAAGGCTAAAACATCTCGATATTCACGAAGTAAATCAGTTAAACTTTTCCTTTCCTCCACATTAGTACCTTTACCGATTTTAACAATTTTTGGGTTTTCAGAGGTACCAATGTTTATTTCGAGATATTCCCCTGGATCCATCTTATTTTCTTCTCTCAGCTTCGTGGCGTCATGCCGATCAAAATGTTGCTCTAAGGCAACTACATTCCTCGGAGTAGGATTTATGATATGCTCATGATTTAAAGATCCATCCTCAGAATCTATCCGGAAACCTTCAAACTCATCCAAACTGTTAAGAAAACGAATGACTTGTTTTTCATCATTGAAAATTTGCCAATGCTCTGAGTTATCTGGAACAGATGGTCTAAATATTACTTCCATTTTGATCTTATCTTTAATTAGCTCATCAGATAACTGGAAGGTAGTAGCAACTACAACAAGTTCATCTGCCAAACTATTTTCCTCTCTCGGAATTGCTTCGAGGTCAAGGGCATCAAAGTGCTCCATAGTATCCCACCTAGCATTTCGATAGTTCTTTAGTCTTTGATTTTTGCATGTAAATTTGTTTTTAAGCTGCATGATAACTAAATCAGAATCCCCCTTAATGCTAAGCAACTTAATCTTCAAAGATTTTGCCAATTCAAGGCCCAACAATATAGCCTCATATTCAGCGACATTGTTGGTTGCTTCAAATTCTAATCGATAGGCAAACTTGAAAATGTGATCAAGGGGAGATTTAAGCACTATTCCAGCGCCTTTACCATGCCTAGATGCTGCACCATCGAAGTACATGTACCAAACTCTATTATTTAGATCCTTAATCTTATCATCGGGAGGAATTATGAAATTAGACATGATGGCATAGTTCCCAATGTCAGATTGCTCTTTGATTATCTCGTTGTGAGGCCTCTTAGGATCTTCGACATGAAATTTTCTTTCGGGCTCTCTATTTAGTCTTACAAAACCATCACCGCTAGGAGAAGGAATCATAGCATATGACCAATTCATTTGAATGCTTCCTCCTAGATCAGAGGCCCACTTTCTGGATAATAGCATACCCCAGGCATCAGGCACATCCACAACAACAATATCCATGACAACCATGATGTCTGGGTAAACTGATAGATGAACTTGCAAATCTTTGATTAAACCATGTACTTTGATTTTCTTAGAATCCATGGCGCATATGTTATAGTAGGGTCTAGAAACTCTTAAGTTAAGCTGTTCCATGACCCTTTTAGTCATTACACAAGCTGATGCACCAGAATCCAACATGCAATTATTCAACTTATATCCATTAACTAACAAGGTGATAAAGAAAGGCTGGTGATCTTTGTTATCAGCATCTAAGCTTTGCAAATATATGGGAGCATCATGATAGTCAACTTCCCGAATCTTCTGTTGAGAAGTATTTATTTGAGGACCTTGGATAGCTTTTAGCAATTTATCTCTTTGGGAAGGGATTTTGGCAATCTCGGAGACAGGAACCCAGATTTTGGCATTGTTAAACCAACTTCCCATATCAACATCAAATCCAGAGTTTTCACCAGGGTAAAAGGTTCGAGGGGGAATTTGATTCCCGCTTTGATCTTTATCCCTTCTCTGATAGGTCAAACCCTTATCTCTAGCAATTTCCAGGATTTGCTCGGGAGAGGGTTTTTCACCATATAACCTAGCCAAAATGTCATCTTCATTTTCAAGGTTATTTATACTAAAAGCTGATGAAGGATTAATAACGTCACGACTCTTTTCCTTGACCTCTATCCAATCATCCATAGACAAAGGGAACTTGCTACCTACTACATTTATTTGATCACCTGTTCCAAACATTCCATTATCTAAAATTCTTCTAACGATGGGACAAGTGGCCTCTTCATGAAGAGCATCACAAACCCGACAGTAAAGGGGAGCATTATCAACCAAATTAGTTAGCGGATTAGGAAGTCTCTGCTCACTAGATTGACCATTCCTTTGCCAATTGTTATTTCTATTGTTATTATTTCGAGGCTGGAAATTTTGCGTTTGCGTTCTTTCCATTTGGACCAACCTATTCTGTAAAGTGGCTATTTCCTTAGTATGATTAAGTTCCATGGTTTCAATCTTTTGAAGCAATTTTAGAACAAGCTCACTTTCAGGTTCTTGAACTGCTTTTCCTTTAGGTTCTTTTAATTTCGTAGCAGCCCTGTCGAAACCTGGGATCTCAGATTTTCCAGATGCTGCCTTGTCCTTTTCAAGTTCTATGGCTAAGGCTTGGCAATTCCTATAATCATTAAGTCTAGCACGCCTTAACTCATAAGATGGCTCAGGACTAAAGGCATCAATGTAAAAATCTCGAAGAGATTTGTCGGTAGGTTTATAATCTTGAGGTAATTCTTTAATAATGTAATATTAAATTCCTCAGCAGTTTCGTTTTCTCTCTTTTTGATTATGCTGATAACTTTTACAAGGTGTCTTCCCTCTCGTTTGTCCCCATACTTTTCTTTAAAGGCGTTAACAATCGATTGTAAGGAATCAAATGAATTTTGAGGCTTTTCCTTAAACCAATCTAGAGCGTCACCCTCCAAAGTTAGAAGAAAAAGGGTCATTTTAACATCTTCATGATTAAAATCAGCGGACCTTGCGTATTTCCCCAACCATGAACTAAAAGCTTTCAGATGCGAATTGGCACTGATTGCGTTGTCTCCCTGAAAGATAGGCAGTTTATCCATTCCATGTTTTGGAGTATCATTGGGATAACTTGGAATATTAGCAAAGTTACATGGGGAGAAGATGTCCATGATGTCATGCTCAACTGGACCAGTAAAAAGTAGATGGATATCAGAGAGGGCTTCTTGTCCGAGATTAACAAGAAGTGTACGAGAAGAGAGTTTGTGTAATCGTACTCTGAGGGCCCTTTCAGGATCAGGAGCAAGATTGCATAGACTACTTGGATGTCTTCTAGTATACACTCTTGAAGATAATATATGAAGTGGAGTCGCCACCCGGACAGGAAGTGAAACACGGTAAAGCTTGGAAGGAAGGGACCAAGGACAGAAAAAACTCTATCCCCGGCAACGGCGCCAAAAAATGTTGTCGCACGGATCGTCACGACAACGCTCAGATCAGGGGCTGTCACTCTGATCCCTGATCTGTCTGTTTAAGCTTGTCTCCCGCGGCTAAGGGGGGTAGACCCTGTAGGAAAGTGGAAGACCAACTGTGAACTAGTTGGTTTGGGAGACACGAAAGGACAAAAGCACTTAATAGATTTTATTGAGTTAACAGACCAGTGCCTTATGAACTTGATGTTTAAAAGATTACTTACTAGATGTTGTCGAAATATAAACCATGTATAGCAATTATTTATCATCAAATAACTTGGGCAATGCAAGATATCCAGTAAAATCACAGTGCTTTAACGATGATCTAGCAGTTTTTGAAACTTCGAAAAATAAAGCTTGACATATAACCATGTAAATTTAACTAGATGTTACATTCATGATCCTTCAAGCATGCCAAAAAACGATAGGCATTAGTCAAAATTTTTTAGCCTCAGCAAAAAATAGAACGTGATAAAATTCCCAAGCTAAGACTTCAACTGGCAAAATATTTCCACGATATATTTTTTTATGCTTTCCAGATAAAATAAAATTTTAAAGCTAAAAATCTAAACTAAAACAAAATTTAAAAAAAAATTAATCTAAAGGCAAATAAAAAGATATTTTTATTGTCTTTTTTATATTTTATAATTTTTTTTTTTATGATTTAAAAATTTAAAATTTTTTATGATTTTTTAAATTTTTTTAAACAAAATCTAAAAAAAAACGAAAAATCTAATTTAAATCTAATTAAAACTAAAACTAAAAAAAAAATATCTAAATCTAAATCTAAAATTTAACAAAAAGGAATTTACATATGATTTTATTATTTTTATAACAAAATTTAAAATTAAAATCTACTCTAAATCTAACTAAACTATAGAAAAAAAATCTAAATTTTAAATCTAAATTTAAAAGCCAAAACCCTAACGAATATATGTATTAAAGCATATATGAATTAAACTAAAACTAAAAAAAAAATAAAAATAAAAAACGTGACTAAACTAAACCGAAACAAATGAAAACGATTTTTTTTTTAAACTTTATAAAACGAAAGACCTACGCTATACGACTACACAAAACTCCAAACCTCAACTTATATTCAAAACGAATTTCGTTACGCTTTGCAGGTTCACGTGCAGGTTATAAGGTTCGGTGGCGGGTAGCACGCAGGCAGCAGCGGAATACCCACGCCGGATGGGAAACTCACGCCCAAGCCAATACGCACCTGCACTTGAGAAATTTACCTGGCCTGTCAATCAGATACACGCTGGAGCTGTGTGTTTGCAGGTGAGAGGACGCAGCACGAAGGAGAAATACCCGCCCACGTCGTTTAAGACTGGTGCATACCCACGTATTATATCAAAAATCTGAAATCGTTTTGTGGTTTTTGAATGCAGGTGCTGGATAGCTGAATGCTTTGACGTGTTTGATGTGTAGGTGAGTGATGGGAGAAAAATTCACGCAGGAGGCAAGGAGAACTCGTTTTTCTGTGCAGGTATATCCCGCGTATGCTCAGCGTGAAAGATTGGACTTGCAGAGATAAGAAAATATCGTGGACAGAACAAATGGCACTGCGTGGAGGATAAATAACTTGCTGCGTGAGGGAAAGGAAGTGAAACGTAGCTGCAGCTGGAGATAACACGCAGAGAAGGCAGTGTAGTGCAGGTCCAAAAAAAAAATTGGAGAAAACAAGCAACAACAAGCAGATTGCCCAGAAACCAATGAAGCTCTCCACGAAATTTTTACCTGAATTTCTCTGCTCCAAAAGCACCTGTAACCTGTAGAGGAAAAGAAAACCCTAATATAATATATGTATAAGACAAAATTGAAACCTCAGATCAACTAAGCAATTTACCGTTTTTGACTCTTAAAAAAGCCAGATTGATCAATAATCGGCAATAATATTATCAAAAATTCCAGATTTACTATGAAAAAATTTCAGAAAATCTCTTATGCAATTAAGAAACATAAACTGAATGATAAACCCAGGATCAAAACTAGCTAGGCTCTGCAAGAAAATGCTTGCAGGAGTTGGCTGGTTCAGCCAAGAACTTCCCCAAATGCCCGCTAATCTTCTTCAATAAAAAGTTTCCTGCACAGCTCACTTCAACCATCAATAAAGAGAGAAAAAAAAGTACTAGATCTCCAATGCAATAGAGATACCTGCCATTACTTCAGAAACCCTAATACCATTCAGACCCTAGCATGTGAACAAGATACCTATGCTCAGCAATACTCTTCATTAAGCTATTATTAATGGCTGAAAAATTAAAATATGCAGAAAATGAAATGGCTCACAACACTTCAAGAGAGTAACACCAGCAAGCTTTTGACCCGAAAGTCTTTCTTTATTAGCACCAGAAAATGTTTACAAAAGAGCTTCTTCAGCACAAAACTCAGATCCAATATGATCTCAAATGACCCCTAGCACCCTATTTAAAGAAAAAATTCCCAACGGCTAGTTTGAGTGATCCACGTCAAAACGATCTCGACCGTTCATGAGGATCAAGACATCTCTTAATCTCATCTGTCGAATTTTAATGCATTAGAAAATTGAAATTCTCAAAATATTATTATTTTATTATTATTTTTTTTAAGTTTTATTATTATTATTATTATTTTTTAATTATTATTTTATTATGGATCCTCAAACTCAGCGTTTGGAAAAATTTCCCTAGGACCTAGGACTTAAGACCCATGAGGGGATTAAAACATTTCCTAACCCTCAGGACACTTTACATCATGACTTTTACAATTTTTACATCTTTATGGGGGAAGAGCCCTTTGACATAGACCCTCATAGACCACCCAGTTCTGCGACCAAACATAATCTAGCAGATCAACACATTAGGATTCTTCTAAGCCTCTAATGATAAAAATTCATTCCGGCTTTGGGGTCAGGTTGAAGGAAAACTCTGCCGATCATGGATTGGTGAGACGAAAAACCTTCCGGAACGTAGATTATCACTAGAAAATTAATTCCACCTAGGCAATTTACATACATGACTCAGCTCTGCTAAGATTATTTACAATTCAAAATGCAGACTGGGTTTACAACTTAATATGATCAAGAGAATGACGATGACTGTCGAATGGCACGGACATGTCGATCAAGCGCTATCCCTTTTTGCGAAGAAAAGGGGGGTGTACTACTTATGGGTAGTTGACACGCAGCGGTCAACACCTTGCATTCCTTTTTCCTTTGCCGTGGTACCTGTCATTCCTTCGATCATTGAAGATGTCCCTGGAATGATTGTTATCATTGTCAAGTGATGTATCCCTTAAATTTGGACACTCCCTCACATAGTGGCCAAACTTATTGCAAAGCAAGGCATCTACCTTTCCTTCCACCCTTAGATCCAGACTTCCCATTGAAGTGATCTTTAGGTAGGCCATCAGATGCTTCCGCTGCACCACTCAGATAATATTCTTTGCTTCGACTTCACCCTTGGTGAATTTGAAGAGGGATGAGGAACCCATTGAGCCTTTTGTCCTTTCCAACTGTCTTCGATGATTGCTCTTTCACTCTTGCTTGGGCTTTGTCTTCACCTCACCTCTGATACCATGTTAATTTTAGGTATGTTCTATGCTGAGAGCCAATTTACTTTAATTTTCCATATTAGCTCAATATCAATTCCAGATTAGAAATCACATTTAGCATGATAGTAAAATGTAGATAGAACATAAACATAAATCGCAGAAAATAAGCCAATAAAAGAGGACACAAGATATGGCACCAGCCAGGGACAAACCCCAATGTAGGGAAACCCTTGATCAATTCTTCTTATGTTCTTCAATACTTAGCAGAGATAGAGACAGTACATATACATCAGAGGTCAACATTTTAACTTATCAAAATAAGAGCAAAGATCCTCTATGAAGATAACACATGAGGTGGTTGATTTGAACTCAAGTGAAGGCCTATTGCTTCAACTAATTCTCTAAAGTGATTCCATCACCATGCTTCACCTATCACTATGCTGCACCTCATCATCATGCTGCACCCGACACTGTGCTGCACCCAATCATTATGCTACATCCTTCATGATGTACCCTTCATTACACTATGCATATTGCAATATATCATCATCATGTTGGTGCAATGTATTCTTGCTGCTACACTACACACATCAAGCTGCAACACCCATCATCATCAAGCTACTACTATACATCCATGCCCATCATCACCATGTTGTACCATTGTGTTGCATCATACTGCATTCATTGTGTTGCACCATACTGCACCATGTTGC
Organism: Pinus taeda; assembly: GCA_000404065.3. NCBI lineage: Eukaryota > Viridiplantae > Streptophyta > Pinopsida > Pinales > Pinaceae > Pinus > Pinus taeda. The sequence goes on from APFE031302793.1 coordinate 24,296, forward strand.
CTACAATAATCCAATGCATTCATTATCCATGTTGCATCCATCCAAGTATGCCGCATCTATACTGTCCATCATCACTGTGTTGTACACTGCAATACTGTATCCAATTACTAGCCTTAGCTGCTTGCTATGGCTTGCAGCCTAGTAGAGCAACTAGGCTATAGTTACACACTCCTTCAACAGGTCTTCATGACATAGTGTTAAGGACATCGTTCAAACTTCGAGATAGAGGACCTTCTTCATTAAGATTATCTCTTATGACAGCGTTAGGCTTCTATCATATTCAGGCAGCGAAGAGCTTCTCTAGGACAAAAACCAATTGTTTATGACAGTCCTCTAACAATCCTCCTCAATTGCCTTTAACAGTCCTCTACAAGTCCTTCTTAACTGCGGATAGAGGCCTTTAATGACAGTGTATTAAGGACACCTTATTACAGCGAATAAGGGCTAATGGCTGTGCCTTGATCTTGTAGAGAACAACAAATAGGGCAACTCCCTTTAGCTCTGCGTTTATATGTTTGAGGGCTTCCTTATGACAACATTACATCTCCTTTTTGCCTGCGGCCAAATCTCTTTCTAGTGAAGAGAATCCTTCTCCTATGGTCTCCATTATAACAGCGTATGAGGACCCTTGAAGATTGCGGATTAGGAGTTGCTCCCTTCATGACCTGTGGCTAGGGCATTAGGGACAATGTCTTAGGACCTTCTAACTTTAGCTGTGAGGATGCCTCTTTTACTGCGGTTAGGGCTCCCTCTAGGGTAGAGACCCTTTTCTTGGCTGCGTTGAGGGCTTACACCCCTTCTTGACTACGTGTTAGACCTCTTCATAGGCTATGTTAGGGCTTCTCCATAGGGCAATGTTAGGGCTTCTTTGTGGCTAAGATAAGGGCTGTCCTCCATGACAATGTAGAGCCTTCTCCATCAGAGCTTCTAGGGCATCTCCTATTAGGGCACCGTATCACTTAGGGCACTCTCTCTAGATCTCATCTTCATCAAACCCAAAACAGAATGAAGAGAGATCACAAGAGTGTGTGAAAAATGACTTAAAGTCCTCTTCTATTTATACTAAAACGTTGAGCACAAGTGGGGGCAATTTGGTTGCTAGCCGACCTTGACAAGTTGTCCCATAACACAAATAAATTCATATCTCCATGAATACATGTCAAAATCAGATGATCTTTAGATCAATCCTACACCTCTCAACGAGAGGAATCCAAAAAAAATATCAGCTGCCATGAATAAGAAGACCTGCATGGAGTTTGGCCCTAGTTGCCAATTTTAACAATGTGCCTACGCCTCCTTGCAAAATTTGAGACTTAGAGCACATCCAATGCTACTAGAAATCAACACTCCCTCTTAGTGAGGAATGTGCTCTAGCAATGGCTTCAATCTGAAGCATCACACTGACTTCACGACATCTTCCTTTGCACCGCTGATGTCTGACATGTTTTCCATCAACTACTGCGCAAATTCTACATCTGTACTACTAGTGACCCTGCCACTGTCAACACTACATCCGTACTACAACTCTCTCGTAAATTCTGCATCTGTGCTGCTGCTGGCACTGCTAGTGCCAGTTGCCTTTGCACTGCAAACTGCTGCTGCTATTGCATTAGCAACATAAAAACATGCCAAATTACTGAACTAATTGTGTTCAGAATGACCATGTGAATGCTGGAACCTCACTGTTGCTAGTCTCTGCTCTGACCCTCTGAATCTTTTGCGCTGCTGCTGACCTCTACTCTGTGCCATCTGCACTGCTGCCAACACTGCTCTGTACTGTTCAGTCTCTAGTGCTCCTGGCCATTGCAATTGTCTCTCCGACACTCCTCAGTACCATTCGACACTAGTCCATCCTGCTACTTCTGATCTGGGCTCCCATAGCAAGGAATTGATCCGGGAGGTGGGCTCCTCAAATGTCCTGCCCATCTGTAGCTCTTTCGATCTACAACTCTAAATCTCCCCACCTACCACCTAGAGATGTGGCTACCATCCCTGCCAAACGAAAAAGTCAAATAACCTCCTCTCTCCTCTGCATAGCACTACACTGGCCTACGCACTCCTTGCTGGAGCTTGTAGATTTTCCCTTTTTCATTGCTGCTCAGCAAATGAGAATTTGGACTCCTTGGCTGGAAGTCCTTTGAGGAAGAAAATCCCTCACTGTGCTTCTCTTCTCTTCTGACCATTTTTTGCCCAGCAAACTACCTGCAAAAAAATCCGCGTCCCACCAGCTCTCCTCACGCTGAACTTTAGTGCTGCTCCCTCTGCCACGACAAAATATTGATCTGGAAGCCCTTCTCTCTGTCGACTCTCTCGGAGAGAGACTACCTCGAAATTTCAATCCTATGGCTAAGAACTGTGGCCTCCTGCAACTTTTCGATTTCCCTTTTCTGCTCAAGCTGGATCTATCGACTCTACTCTTCTTGCTTCACCTACAACTCTAATACCATCTGAAAATTCGAGAATCCCATTCGAATCTGCTACTGCAACAATTGATTAAACTTCTCCTATTTATTAATTACTGAAACAAATTATTTACTGCTTCCTACAAAAAATATCGAAGCTAATACCACTGCAACCTTCACTTAATTAACTAATTTGCCCAAAACAAGAACAAAACAATAGAGAAAAATCCACACAAGTGACAATATTTTTTGGACAAATGTCCCTGGAAAAACCCAATGCGGGAAAATCAGTGCAACAACTCTAAGGGTTTTAAATTATTAAGTAGTAGTAAAATCTGAATACATCTCTGGAAGCCTTCTCGACAATCCAGTTATAGAGAATAATGCTGACAGAGATATTTGTGAGATTACCTCACACTATAACTGGGAATCCTCGCTGATTCAACCCCTAGAAAGATTGTCCCCGACTTTTCTCGCTCCCTCTGCGCCATGTCTACATCAACCCAACATCAAGCTCTTTGGGGACATCGTCAATCCTCTAGCTGGTTGATTTGCTACCCAGGTGATTGGATTTCTGCCTCCCGCTCTCACACCCTGACTCTCGACTTCTTAAACTCGAATTCCCTTTGCAAATTTCAGACTCCCTCTTGGCTTTTGCGCTACCTCTACGTGAGCCCCTTTGGCTCAGTGCTGCCACTACTAGATCTCCCTCTGCCTCCTCTGCTGATGATCCTCCGACTGAGAAAGATTTTCCCTTCGGATACACTCCCTGCCCCTCATTGCAAAAGCTCACTATCGAAATTCTCCCAGCAGTTGCTCTGCTTCAGAAAATCGAACTTCTGAACTATGTGTGTGTTTTCCAAATGACCCGCAAGTGACAAGCCTCTTTAAATAACCTTCTCGTTGACATTCAATGGCCCAGACTAGAAGCTAATCAATGGCTAAGATCATTTATGCGTGATCCTTGTCTTCTTTTAGAAGTTACAACCACAGTTAGATTAATACCCATTAATTATTTTAATTTCCTAAGTTTAGACTTAGGGAACCATTAAAAATAATTAATTATTTTAATAAAACTGTCTCCGGGTAGAATTTCCCAAAATGCTTTCTCTATTCTTTGGAGTACATGTGCCTAAACCTCCCTGCAAAATTTGAGACTTAGAGCACATCCTTTACTACCAGAAATCAACACTACTGACCATGGAACAATAACTTTCAATAATGCACACAATTAGAGCATTGAAATCATTCAACACATACCATGAATCATCAAGAGAGAGACACCTTGAATTGAAACCCCAATGACTTTTTATTAATCTAGAAAAATATTCTAGCAGAGCTCAACTCAGTACATCAAATTATCATCATATAAGTTACAATGAGGGCCTAGAAAGCTTCATTATATAGAAAAATGAGAGGGATCAACCCCTCTAAGTGGGAAATAACGGCTAGTAGCTCGATCCATGGCTTGATCCTTGTGATAAAATTTTGATCCCTTGATTAGCTGGCACATATCTCCAAAAGAATTCGATTTTACTTGTTTACTGTGCTCGAGGGATCAAATTTGATTCTGGACCACTGGAAAATATAATGATTGTTACTTGTGCAGAATAATTAATTGCTTGGTCCAAAAATTTCGATTTGATGGGAAAAGAGTCTTCTTTGGCCCAATGAATTTCTGGACTTGTCCATCCTGCCTTGGAAATGAGGCTTTTATTTTTGACTTGAATTTTTCCTTTTGAAAATAGCCTCAATAATTTTTTCGAATAATTTTTCCACTTGGATGGTAATTAATGTTTCTCTTCATTTTCTTTTTTGAAAATTTCTGGCTAATTTATTTCTATTTTTGCCAAAAAATAAAATTATAGACTCAGGAGTGTGAAAATTTTTGAATCTAACAAGCCAAAAACCGTACTGCAGTAAACTGATTTGCATTACCTACTTGTGTTCTTCATTTAACAAGTTATTTTCAGAAATATTCAGAAAATATTAATGCAAATACACTGCAGCCTACACCAATATACAAATCAAGTACTGAAAAAATAAATGAGACAAACACACAAAGGACACACTTATTTTTGGACTAGACGTCCCCGGAAAAACCCATTGTGGGAAAACCAGTGCAATAAATATGAGGGTTTTATTACTAAGCATATTTCTGAATACAACTAGGGTGCCAAATTCGGCTCACCCAACAGAGAATAAACCCTGCAGAAGTACCTCTATTCGAAGAAAAATATTTTGGCGAATCCAACAACTCGATGAACAAACCCCACAGGTGACTGCGCTGTCCCCAGTGCTGTGCAGCGATGGCTGCTCGAAGCTCTGCGTTGGAATTGCGTCACCTCCTCTAGGAGCTGCGTCACCCTCCCAGTGAGCCTCCCTGGCTCAGAAATCGATCTGCTGAACTGATGCCTGATCTGCCTCACAGAAACCCCAGTGCTGCCTCTAAGTGACTGCGTCAACTCCTCTAGCCTCTGCGTCACCCTTTCTGGAACTGCGCTGTCTCTCCCTGGTGCTGCTTTGCCTCTCTACTATGTATTCTCGGCCTCGGACGAAAGTCGCTCTGCCGAACTGCCCCTCTCTACACTAGAAGCTTACTCCGAAATCCTCAACAAACCACGCCCCAAAAGTTCGAATTAGTGTTGCTCTCCCTGTGTGTGTTCTCCAACTGACCCTAAGCCTTCCTTTATACTTTTCCTGTTGAGAAATCAACGACCGTGATCTAATCTCTAATCAACGGCTAAGATTCACTTAGACTTGATCCTCGTCTCTTAGAAGCTTCTCACCCATATTTTTCATTAATACCCATTAATATTTTAATTTCCCTAAGTTTAGACCTAGGAACCACATTAAAAATATTAATTATTTTAATAAAATGCATTCTGGGTGGAATTTCTCCAAACGATTTCTGGGTCTTGGAGAACTCATGTGTTCTAGCCCCTCCACATAATTTCGGAGCTAGAGCACATCTGATGCTACCCAAAAATCAACACTCCCTCTTAGCAAGGAATGTGCTCTAGCAATACTTCCTAGCAAAAATATCACACTGACCCACGACATCGGTTCTTTGCGTTGCTGATTCTCGGCCTGCTGCCCTTCATCCACTACACTGCTGCAATCAGTACCGCTGCCCATGACACTGCCACTGTCACTGCTCCATCCATATTGCAACTCCCTCTATATATGCTGCATCATGCTGCCCATAGCACTGCCACTGCTAACTGTTGCACTGCAACTCAGTTGCTGAGAAGTAAGCAACTGAAAAGCCACCCAAAAACTGACATGCTAGTTAGTCTGGATGCCCCTTGATGCCGAAGCTACCTCTGCTGCTAATCTATGCTGACCCTCTGATGCTACTGCACTACTGTTGTATCTACTTTGTGCCTTCCGTACTGCTACAACACTCTATTGCGCTGCTTCAGACTTTGACACTCTAGCTCTGCCACTGTTGCTCCATCATCTCTCGCACCGACTCCCGTCATTCTGCTACTATCATTAAGGTCTCCAGTAGCCGTATGTGATCCAAGAGTTTGGGCACCTCAAGGATCCTACCCTCCATGTAGTCCTCCCGACTACAACTCAATATCGCCCCACCTCTTCTCTAGAGGTGCATGAGTACTCATGGCGCAATCATGATCGATCTGCTGAATTGATGCCCGATCTGCCTCACATAAATCCTAGCGCTGCCTCTAAGTGACTGCGTCCGCTCCTCTAGCCTCTGTGTCACCCTTTCTGGAGTTGCGCTATCTCTCCCTGGTGCTTCTCTGCCTCTCTGTTATGTATTCTCAACCTTGGATGGAAGTCCCTTTGCTGAACTACCCTCCCTGCACTAGAAGCTTACTCTGAAATCCTCAACAAACGATGCCCCAGAATTTCGAATTAGCTCAAGTGCTGCTCTCCCTGTGTGTGTTCTCCAACTGACCCCAAGCCTTCATACTTTTCTTGTTGAGCAATCAGCGGCCATGATTTAATCTCTAATCAACTGATAAGATTAAATTAGACTTGATCCTCGTCTCTTAGAAGCTTCTCACCCATATTTTTCATTAATACCCATTAATATTTTAATTTTCTTAAGTTTAAACTTAGGAACCACATTAAAAATATTAATTATTTTAATAAAATGCACTTTGGGTAGAATTTCTCCAAATGATTTTTGCGTTTTTGAGATCTCATGTGTTCTAGCCAGCCTCCACAAAATTTCGGAGCTAGAGCACATCCAATGCTACCCAAAAATCAACAAGGAGGGGGTTACAAATATTTTTTCCACCCTCCAAGTGTATCTAAAAATATTTTGGTAATGGTGTTCTAATTATGAGGAACCATTCACCAAAAATATTTCTAAACACATTTTTACATCAAGATAATACAATAATCAACCCTTAAAAGGGGAAATTTACACGCAGACACAACCCCTTAAGACTCAAATAAATTCTGGGACTCAAGACACGTGATCTAGTATGATAAAAATACATCAACTCGATAACACTAGGACTCACCTAAGACCTTGTCAATGAGTTCCACCTTAGCTTTGGGGTATATCTGGGAGAAAAACTCTGCCAATTAATCGTGTTTAGAAACACAAGTAATTGGGGAGGTTAAAAAACTCCCTATAGTGAAACCCTTTGAGAAGAACCATAGGGTTACCTAGGTGTTGTTACTTGGCTTAATAGTCATACTAGAATCATTTTTACAATACAAAAGCAGAATTTGGGATTACAATGATGTTAATGACAAAAATTAATTGACCACACTTCTGTACTTTGCTTCTTGGAATTGTTGACATGTACATGGTCAACAGGTCTTAGGCATTAGAGTAGGGGTCTTTTTAAGGGAATGCATTATCGCAGGTAGTCTGTAAGAGACTATTCTTGACCAGGTGCTACATCCATACTGCTCTTCAAAGTTGGCATCCGTACCTTCTCAAGAAAGTTTGAGTCTTTATGCATTGTAGTTTTCAAAATATTCCAGTGCTGTCATTAGTGATGGACTTTTTCTTTCTTTTGTTAGTATAAAATTTGCTATCAGAGGTACTGTGGAATCTTGTTAGAATCACTGTTTCTATTACTAAACTTACGGTTGTTAGTGCTGAATTTACTGTTGTTAGTACTCAACTTTTCCTGTTGTTTGCTACTGTTAGTTGCCTTTTAGTTTCAGATCACATATTAGTTTCCAAGTTCCATATTTCTGCTGAGTCTGTTTACGTTTTAAAAATTCAGATTTTCAAATTAGGTTCATAACATGCTACCATTCCTGAGATTACTGCAAAGTTCAAACTTGATGATCGAATTTGGCCTGGGGTTAGGAAAATGTCCTGTGAAAAAGCTTCAGCACTCATATCAAGGGATTCTCTACAGATAGCTCTTCTTGTCAAGAATTGCTTCAATATGATATTGAGATTTATAAATAACACCGATGAATCCATTAATACCCAGTCTTCCTAACTTGTAGCCAGTACTAAGACTTTCCGACAAGGAGATTATGGTACATGAAACTTGAGGCAAAGTTCCATGTGCATCATGGAGGAATATGGATGTCTCCATTCCATAACCCAATGAATACACCAAATTTCAAATTATGTTTGTTTTCATTATTCTTCTTTAATTTAATTTATTTTATTTTAGTATTTATGCTTTTACTATTGTTTGTTCCCGATGTGAAGGAGCTTGTGGATTGGGAGCATAAGAGTGTAAATACTGGTAAGATGCATGCTTGTGGCCATGATGCACATGTCACTATGCTTCTTGGAGCTGCCAAATTGCTTCATCAACACAAGGCTAAACTCAAGGTGGGTTTCATACGTATGTACTAGGATTGTGGCCTACTATGTTAGTCCAATAAACCACATGAAGTAGATGTCTAGTTTAAAATTTAAACTACAGGGTGCTTGTCATGTTAAAGAATTCTATTTACTTTTCATTTAGGAAGATTCAGAACTGTTTTCTTCTAGAAGTTTAAAATTTACCTTGGTATTAGACAATATTATGGTCATACCTTTACTGTAGTTCATATATTAGGCCTACTTAGGTAATCTGATGTTTACATTCTTTAATATAATGCAAATGTGTCTAGATGTAATTTTGCATCCTTTCATTTAATATATACTATATAGTTTCTTGCCTAGTACAATGACCCATTTGGCTAATGTAAGTCTTTTCTCTTGCATTACCACGATCTTTTGAAGGGTACTGTAAGACTTATTTTTCAACCAGCTGAAGAAGGAGGTGGTGGCGCTGCTCACATGGTTCGTGAAGGTGCCCTTGGAGATGCAGAAGCCATATTTGCAATGCATGTTGCACCTGATGTGCCGGTTGGGACTATAAGTTCAATCCCAGGCCCAATTTTGGCTGGGTCAAGCATTTTTGAAGTTGTTATAGAAGGAAGAGGTGGACATGCAGGTATGCCACACAGCACTACAGATCCAGTTATAGCTACATCCTTCGTGGTTTTGAGTTTGCAGCAGATTGTTTCCCGGGAGAGTGATCCTCTTGATGGTCAAGTATGTATATCTCTCCTATTGTCTTGTTCATTGCTGGCAAGATTCTTTGATTTCTAAGAGTATTTATTTTGAAGTACCAAAATTTGTAATTCGGTCAGTCAAGGATAAATTTTCATTAGATAACTTTTTATCTCCTGACTGGAGGAAGGTACAAGTGTATTTGTTTGTGTTTATAGATCATACCATCTCATTGTTCTAGCTTTATGTTTTGATGAATACTTCATTTAAGCGTCAAGAGTCTCAAGGACACTAGCATTCTGAATTCATTGAATTCTGGGTAAAGAATGCTGGGAATACTTAATGTCTGTGAAGGACCTGGTAGATTCCTTACCAAATCTATTTTCTTCCTTCCTACTGTGGCGTTTTAATGTTTTGTAGACCATAATACAAAGCAGGAAAAATAAAATCCTAAAAAAATATAAATATAAAGGGAGAGCATTGGCTAGATATAAGCTGTGGGTTTCAAATCTGCAAATGTTGTCGATCTGCTTTAATTAATCCATTACAACTTACAACCGAGGATAAATGAATGTGCTGCACTAACAGTGTCTAATTGTGTATTACAATAAATGGCATCGGCTGAATGCTATAAGAATCTAGAGATGATAAATGAAATCCTTAAATGGGCAAATTTTGAGTAAAACAATGGTTCTGGTGCTCATAAAAAATGACTCATAATTACAAACAAGGGGTGTGGGCATATACTTGCTTTTATCTTTATTCATTTTTCAAGATGAAGTTGTGATTGTTACAACATCATTGTGATAGGATATGATTCTCCACACTTGTAGTATAAGACACTTGAACAATGGCTAAAGTTAGTTTGTGTTAAGGCATCCTCTTCCATTTTCCATCATGCATGTTTTGTGGCTTCTTCGTGCACCTTTAGTGCATGCAATGATTTTGCAGGAATGATTTTTCTTATGTCTCCACTATATAATATTTATGTTACATATACATGACACTATATTACATATAAATCATTCTCATTGTAAAGGGTACACATTCTTGTTACATCCTTATATTTATGGCAGTCCTACATGACTGTGCATTGTCATTACTGTAACAAATGTTGATATCTTTAAATACAAATAAATTCCAGAGTATTTGTCTTCTTTTCTGTGGTACCGAGAAAATCAACATAATCTTTTCCATAAAGAGTAGCCCCAAGTCTTGCTGCATTCATGCAACTTCTGGGACATTAGGGCACTTAACTTCACACTGTTATGTAAGGCATTTGCATAACACATCATGCATCGAGGTGCTGTCACCATGCATTATTATTTGACCTCTTGAGAAGGTTACTCTTTCATTTATGAGCTAGTTTGGTGGGCTTGTCACCAAAAGTTGAATTATTAGAACATTATTTTATTTTTGGGGCTTATGTAGGCCAAGGACGCTAATTTGACCTCCTAATTTGTGTATAAATACAAGTGAGATGAGTTCATTTGCCATCATCACTTTGGATTGGATTTTTCTCTCTCTTGAAATTTTCGCACTTTTCCAAGAGGATGAATTGGAGCTTTATGGATGAATTTTGATGTGTGGATATTGGTCTATCTTCTCTTGGAGCTTCTCTCTTGTCAATTGTGAATGGTTGGATATATTCTATTATATGTAAGTACATGCTTTTAATGTTATTCTTGTTTTACTTTGTCATATACATTGGACTAGGATTTTCGTTGTTCTAGGTCTAATTGTTGCATGCATTTATTGCTTAAAATTGTGGAGTTTTGTCTCTATTATAGCATTTCTCAATGTATGGGCCATGTAATATGAACGAAATCTCCTAGGGGTAATTCTATCAAATAATTTGACCTTGATAAGCAGTTCCCTTTGTACATCGAAGTATAAAAGCTGCAAGATCGCTTCTTCTTGACCTAGAATGCTAGTGAAGTAATCTTGATACCTCCTTGATTGGGAACAAAGAAATCCTACTCCCAAAGATTAAGGCACTGCCAAAAGGTATTCACCAAAAATCACTTTCTTTCACCCTCTTCTAGGTCTAGCTAAATTGGGGTACTTAGGGCATCAATTTCCCGACAAGCTAGCCCTCCAAAAAGTTCGATCTCCTAGGTCTCCTGCGCTAGCCTTTCCTCAAGCTCTCATCCAATTTTGAAGCCATTCCAACGATGGAATTGGGAGAAAAACCAAGCCCTAGCTCCGAGATCAAAACTTGCCTTAGCATCCCTAAGGCTAATACCTCAAAGGGTCAAATCAACACCTTCAAGTGAGAATTCTTTCTTTGATCTTTTCCCCACCTTGTCTAGGGTTAGAACATCATTGGTTGCTATACTTATTCCCTTACCCTAGACTGGGTCTACTTAGTCCCTTGTGTTCCCATTCCTCCTAAAAGGCAATTCTTCAAGAACCATCTGGAATACCAATTTCAGTAAGGATTTTTAGGGATTGGACAACTCGTTCACAAGTCATATTCCATAAACCTAACCCTCAAAACCTCCCTTCCTTTCCCTAGAAGACATTGTACCTTGCTTAGAAAGCAAGCAAGCTCCATCCTTCAAGCCCTTCCAGGAAAGGGATTATTTGGGTCACTCATATCCATTCATTATTTTATTCTTCATCGGTGACTCCATAATATCCCTGGTCTCCTCGCATCCGTGAATGTCCGTAAATAGAAGGGAGCCTTTGCTGAGGTGATAGTGGACTAAGTCTCAATTTATTGACCTTGGCTTAACATTTTCCCTTTAGGTGCCCCCATTAGGTCCCCTGCCAGTTTGAGTGGTAACAGGCCGTTGATAAACACTGCAAGATCTTTTAATCTTGGCCCTTGATTTTTTATTTTTGAGGAATTTTCGAATTTATCATTTAATTTCATTTTAATTAGCTCAAAATAATTAATTTTGAGCTAGTTTCCTCAAAAATTTGACTTTGACTTAACCACCAAGGTCCAAGGGTCCAATTTTTTTTGAAATATACAATATTTCCTTGGTAGAGGACCTTTAAAAATTGACTCTTTTAAGACCCACGAATTTTTCCATTTGAAGAATTTATTTTCCTAAGACAATTTAAATTTGACTTAAATTAATTAATTTTCTAGCTTAAGATTTAATTTTATTTTGCCAGAAAATTTAATTGATTTACACGAGGGGATTTAATTATTTTTCCAACCCGCTAATACATAATATTTTTCATTTACAAGACTCAGAGGGCATACACATTTGGCTTAGACTCTCAAGACACATAACCCATCTACGAGATAATATGATCTAGTAAACCAAGTGATTTGTAATAAAATAATTAACCCAACTAGCTTAAATTATTCCCAAACCACTTTTACATCATTCTTGATTAAAAACTTTAGGAGTCACCTAATAATTCGACAATAAATTTCACCCTAGTTTGGGGTTTAAGCTGGAGGGAAAAAAACTCTTCTGATTAGCCGTGTCTAGAAACACAGGTAATCAACGAGGTTAAAAAAGCTCCTAGGATGGAATTCGTCATCAAAATTATAGGCTTACCTATGTTGTTACATAGACTCAAGGTTTTACTAAGATCATTTACATTACATAACTTCTAGAATGGGATAACCATGACACATGGACTACTGATATGTGATCCGATTGTCTTGAAAAAATTGGTACTTCTGCTTCCTTGGAACTTTGACAATTTGAGTGCAACATCTAGCTCCATATGGGGACACGTTGTTTCCAAGAAGTAACATGAGAATCCCAGAATCCTGCATGCAAGGAAACAAAAGTCCATCAAATAGATATCCATTCAACATCGAAATCATCATGCATATATAGAAAGTATTGCTGGAATAGAAAAAATCTACTCTAACAAACCGAAATATAAAAGGCATAATATAAATATGTGAAACACAACTATCTAATGACATGAAATAAAAGGGAGTAGGGTTAGAGATAGTATACAAAATGATGTTCTATGGCATCAAATGTCATGGTGATGAACAATCTTGGTCATTTGTCCGCTAAATGCTAGATCACTTGGCTCCTTTTTAGATGTCCCTTGCTGAAGTTTGACCCTCTTAGGTCGGTGTGATTGCTCATCGCTGCGCTGCATATCTTTGTCAATCTAAAATCTTCTTCTTTTTATGCTTGGTGGAGGGGATGGGTGGTGGAAAAAGTGACATATCTTTGATTCAAAATGAGGCAGATGCTCTTGCAGCAAAGCCTGTTCACCATTTTCCAACTTCTTTGGGACTTCCACGTGGTACCTGTTACCACTCAAACTAACAGGGGACCAAAGGGGGGATCCCTAAAGGGAAAATGCTAGTCAAGGGCAACAAATGGAGACTTAGCCCACTGTCACCTCAGCTAAGGCTCCCTTCTATTTACGGACTTTCACCGATGGGAGGAGACCCAGTATATATGGAGCCACCAATGAAGGATAAGTCAATGGATATAAGTGACCCAAATGAACACTTTTTCAGAAGAGTTGGAAGAATGGAACTTGCTTGCTTTCTAAGCAAGGTATTATGTATTCTAGGGAAAATAAGAGAGAATTTGAGGGTTAGGTTTATGGGATAAGACTTGTGAAAGAGTTCCCCAATCCCTAAAATCCTTGTTAGAATTGGTATCTTGGATGGTTTTTGAAGAACGATCTTTTAACGGTGCGGGACTACACGGGGCCAAGTGAACCCGGTCTAAGGTATGAGGAAAGAATGTAGCAACTGGTGATATTCTTACCCTAGACAAGGTGGGGGAAGGATCAAAGAAATAATTTCACTTGAAGATGTTGTTTTGACCCTATGAAGTACTAGCCTTGGGGATGGTAGGGCAAGTTTTGATCTCGGAGCTAGGGCTTGGCTTTCCTACCAACTCCACCATTGGAATGGCTTCAAAATTGGAAAAGATATTGAGGAAAGGCCAGCACAGGAGACCTTTGGAGATCAAGTTTTTTTTATGGCTAGCTTGTCAGGAAATTGATGCCCTAGGTACCCCAACTTGGCTAGACCTAGAAGGAGGTGAAATAATATGATTTTAAGTGACCATCCTTGGTAGAACAGTGCCTTAATCTTTGGGAAAATGAAGTCTATGATGAATATGAGTAGGATTTCTTGGTTCACGGTCAAGGGGGCCTTAAGATCACTTCATTAGCCTTCTAGGTCAAGGAGAAGCAACCTTGCAACTTTTATACTTCAATGTAGAAAGGAAATGGTTTATCAAGGTCAAATTCTTTGATAGAATTACCCCTAGAGATTTTTCTTATTTTACATGGGCCATACATTGAGATATGCTATAATAGAGACAAATTCCACAATTTTAAGCATTAAATGTATACAACAATTAGCCCTAGAACAATGAAAATCCCAGTCCAACGTACATGACAAAAATAAACAAGAATAACATCAAAAGGCATGTATTTACATGTAACAAAGTATATCCAACCATTCACAATTGACTAGAGAGAAGCTCCAAGGGAAGATAGACCAATATCCACACATCAAAATTCATCCATAAAGCTTCAATTCATCTACTAAGAAAAAGTGCGAAATTCTCAAGAGAGAGAAGAGATTCAATCCAAAGTGATGATGAGAATGAGCTCATCTCACTTGTATTTATACACAACTTAGGAGTTTGAATTAGCCTCCTTGGCCTACATAAGCCCCAAACATAAAATGATGTTCTAGTGATTCAATTTTTGGTGACAAGCCCACCAAATTAGCTCATAAATGAAAAGGTAAGCCTCTCAAGAGGTCAAATAATAATCTATGCATGTTGTAGAGCCCTCTAAGAGGCCTAATGAGGTCCATGGGTGTTGCAGTGAAGAGAAGGACCCTCAAAAGCAGTGGACAAGGGAGTGGCCCCTTGTGATAACCCATGGTGCTCCAAATGACATGTGGGGGCACACAAGTGTCCTCATAGGTCTCCAAACAAATCAAATATGCATGTAGATCGCTTGCAAGGGCTAGGATGATGGTGTAGGTGATGCCACATCATCATGTAAGTCCTGGATCATTTGCCAAGTGTATGGTGTAGCTCTGGGGCCAACTAGGCTTGAGGGATCAAGTGCATCCTTCTTGTCCAATAAGTGAACCAAAAGCAATCTCTGAATGGTTGTGGGGATCCATGGAGTGAAATTTGTTGCTGTGGAGGCCCATGGATCTCAACGCTCACCCTATATGTGCCAATGTAGCCCTCTGGAGGATTAGGGCCCCGTATAGGGAGACCAAACCCAAGATGGAAACCATCTACAATCTTGCATAAGATCCAATTCGTCCCCTAGCCTTCTAGTACAACAAGTCATTAGAGAAATTGAGTAAATGAGCATACCTAATCATGGACCACAGGTGGGGACTTCATAATGGCATGCCCTTCCATAATGGCTTGCCGAGCAGTGTCCTTGTCGGCAATATGACACGCTACATGATCCCTCACTCTGTCTAGGATCATCCTCTTGGCCTTCGCCATCTAGGCCTTGTACTTCTTGAGCAGATTTGGATCTTCGGGTACATCTACCACATTGTCGACGTAAGTTTTGAGATCGTGCTCATCCAGAAGGCATGAGATACTTGCCTTCCAGTTCACATAATTGGATGGTCCCTCCATCCGATCCTGATCTCCCAACCCATTTGCTGCCTTCTCTGCCAACGAGTTGTCGAACTACCTCCTCTCTCCTCTGCACAGCACCAGGCTAGCCTACGCATTTTGTGCTAGAGTTAGTAGATCAACTCCTCTCTGCTGCTGATCAGTACTTGAGAAATCAGATTTCTTGGCTGGAAGTCCTTTGAGGAAGAATTCCCTCAATAGTGTCTCTCTTCTTCCTTCTGACGTTTTTCTGCCTGAGCAACCGCTGCAGAAAACTACGTCTCACCAGAAGCCTCCTCTTCGCTGAAGCTTTTGTGCTCCTCCCTTTGACACTAGAAAACTTCGTTCTGGAAGTCTTACCTCTCTATCGACTCACTCAGAGAGAGCCCTTCCTTGAAAATTTTGCCCTCCTGGCTTGGATTACGCAATCCTTCTGCAGATTCGATTTGCTTCCTACGTAGCACTTCGACCCTCCTCTTCAGTGTTGGGTTCTTCCGACTCTGCTCTCTTGCTTCACTTGCACCTTTGATACCATGTGAAATTCTGGTAGCCCAAATTTCTACTCCATCAACTGATTAAGTTCCTTCTATTTGTTAATTACTGAAAAAATTATTTACTGCTTCCTACAACAAATATCGAAACTAATACACTACAACCTTCACCAATTAAAATTATATGCGGAAACAAGTAACTGAGCAAGAAAGAAATACACAACACATTACATATTTATTTTTCGACAAATGTCCCCGGAAAAATCCAATGTGGGAAAATCGGTGCAACCCCTGAGGGTTTGTATTATTAAGCAGTAGTTTTCTGAATACAATCTTTAGATGTCTTGCTGGCTATCCAATACAGAGAATATGACTGACAAAAGATTAGTGAGAAGTACCTCGCACTATCACTGACAATCCCGACTGATCCAGCCACAAAATGGCTTATCCCTTGTTGCCTTTATACAGTCATTGCGTAGGCCCAACGTCACAACTCCTAGGAATAGCGTTGTTGACCGCTGCGTGTCAACTACCCATAAGCAGTACACCCGCTTTTCTTCGCAAAAAGGGATAGCGCTTGATCGACATGTTCGTGCCATTCGACAGTCATTGTCGACCTTGATCATATTAAATTATAAACCCAGTCTGCATTTTGAATTGTAAATAATCTTAGCAGAGCTGAGTCATGTATGTAAATTGCCTAGGTGGACTTAATTTTCTAGTGATAATCTGCATTCCGGAAGGTTTTTCGTCTCACCGATCCATGATCGGCAGAGTTTTCCTTCAACTTGACCCCAAAGCCGGAATGAATTTTGTCATTAGAGTCTTAGGAGAATCCTAGTGTGTTAATCTGCTAGATTATGTTTGGTCGCAGGACTGGGTGGTCTATGAGGGTCTATGTCAAAGGGCTTTTCCCCCTTAAAGATGTAAAAATTGTAAAGTCATGATGTAAAGTGTCTTGAGGGTTAGGAAATATTTTAATCCCCTCATGGGTCTAAGTCCTAGGTCCTAGGGAAATTTTTTCCAAACGCTGAGTTTGAGGATCCATAATAAAATAATAATAAAAAA